>PVKA01017654.1:0-45347 GCA_004027165.1 Ctenomys sociabilis
CTCTGTATGGTTAAGGTGTTTTGAAACTGTCTGATTGACATTTGTATTTTAATAAAATAAAAATAAATGCAAAAATAAAGAAAGAAGAAAGAAAAGAGACATAAAAATGAATAATGATTAGACAGATAAAATTGGTAACTCGTCATATGGTTAAATAGATCCACAAGTGTCTTAGATGCTTCCTGTTACTGAGACAAAATGCCTGACACCCACAAGTTAAGGGAAGCAGAGTTTATTTTTGGCTCACAGTTTTTAGAGGATGAGTCCCTAGTCGGCTGGAACCACAGCAGGAAAGGCCTGGTAAAGGATCTGAGGAGAAAAGCTGCGCAAATCATGGTGGTCAGAAAGCAGAGAGAAGCACAAAGCCAAGAACGGCACGCTCTCTTTCACGTCCAACCTCCTGTGAGCCTCCTCTTCTATCCTCACCCTGCCTCCTTATACTCTGTTCTGATGGGATCACTTTCCTAGATGAATCCGCTAAGGAGTGTACTGCACCCCCATGCAATCACTTTCCCAAAGTGTAACCTCTAAATACATAAGGCTTCAGGGGGCACTTTGGGTCTAAACCATGACATCAAAGAGGATACAACAGGTCTAGATTTATTTGTACATAAGACTACAGCTACAAGACGTGTAAGGAAGATATCCTAAGATCAAAAAGAGAAATAGACATAATTGTAGTGGTATATTTTAATATAACTCTTTCAATACTGAGAATAAAGATTATCAAAAATATAGAAAAGCCAGAAAAAAACTTGATCAAACTCATATATATATATATATATATATATATATATATATATATATATATATTAGAGAGAAGAATATATATCTTCTCTCTGCTTCCTGACCACCAATATACATACATATATATATATATATATATATATATATATATATATATTATTGCATCTCATAGACAGATTGCATTTTTGTTAAAAATATATGAAACATTCACCAATACTGACCACTATGAACATGAAACAAGTCTTAACATATTTTGAAAGATTGAAATCATGAGATATATTCTTTGACCAATTATTAATTGGAATTGTTGTAAGTCAGTAACAAGATAGCAGAACATTAAGTTATAACAGGATGTTAAATTATAAATTAGTAATAAATGTTTGGAAGTTGAGCAATATAGTTGTAAATGGTCTAGAAATGGGCTTCGTATTCTGTGATACATCCAGTGTGCTTGCAGGTCATCCCCTTTCAAGGGTCTTCTGGGGCCAGTGGATGCTAAAAGTCCAAAGTGGAGATTTGTGTCATCATCACAGGATTGCAGGTGGCATCCATGGCCTGAGAGAATGAAGCTGGGAGTGAGCTCCCTTGGGTCACTGAGGGTCACACCCAGAGGCCTTGCATCTGAGTAATTCCTTCTGAACAAAGCTCAGCTCAATGCTGTTGCTGGACTGGAGCCTACTAAAGATGTCAGATATGATATGACCAGGATGACACATCACAGATAAGGGAGCAAGCAAGGAGAGCAGCAGCACAGGGTAAGTACGAGTCTAAGAACATGCTTGAAAGCAGCACCTATGATGAGTACTGGAACACAGCCACCACAGAGCCACATTCTGGCACCCAGGACTGAGCCATCTGTTTGGTGACCTTCATAAAAATGGTGTGTTTTCTGATCTTGCTGCTCCAACAAGCTCAATTCCCCCAAGCCCAGAGGTGCTGAAGGATGAGGATCTAAGCGCACCCTCCCTAAATCAAAGGGAAGGGCCAACCCCAGGAAGGACAGGCCAGTCACCAGCACAGGGACATGGGCGGCTCCCCACTTGCTGCCTGAAGTTTCATTATTTTCTTGGCTAGGCTCGAAAAGCAGCACTTCTCATCACCTGTCATGAGCAGATTTTCATCTCAACAAGAGATTTTCATGTACTTGGAAAATTCCCATCTTGTTACAAAACGTTATGAAATAACAATAGATAACACATTTCCTCTCTTCCAGAGAAGATCAAGCACTATTTTGACATACATCTTATTTAATCTCCAAACAGCCCCTTAGAGGTATGGGAAGAAGGGAATGAAACACATTGACATGTTACACTCAAAGCTCTTAAGTGGTAAAGCATGGAGTCTTAGCCATTTTTCTTCCTTTGTTTTCCTTTCTTTTTCTTCCCATTCTTCTTGCCTTCCTTCCTGTTTTCCCCTCATTCCTGTTCCCCTCCCCATTCTTATCCCCTCCCCCTGTCTCTCATCTCATAGTAGGAATTAAATCCAAGGCTGAGGATTGCACTGGCCTACAGGGTCTCACTAACTTACTTGCTGGGCTTTCCAGGCTGGCTTTGAACCTTCAGTCTTCTTCCTTTAGCCTCCCAGAGCATTGGGATCACACACGTGCACCAACAGATCCTGTTTACCCTTAGCTTTTCTTTGGTGACTTTTTTGAGCCCAGGTCTATCACTAGGGAATTCACTTTGCAATTTGGTCTTGTCTTAAACTAACATGTTGACATTCACTGTGCAGCCTCCCAGGTTCCAGGATATAGGGGACCTCTGGTTGACTGAAAGACACCCATTGCATTCCTCCTGTCTTAAATGACATCCTAGTCTCTTTGGGATGTGACACCAAAAAAACTTTGTATTGTATCAGGTGTGTTTTTTTTTTTTCTTTTTTTTTTTTTTTTTTAGAGAAGAGTCTACAGGGAAATCAAGGTTTCACTACTTGATTGGATTTATAGTAATCCAGGATTACAGGCATGCACCACCATACCCGATCTCAATTGCTATCTCAGCGTGCCCTAGGGGCAGGGCCGGCACAGCAGGCCTGGGGATCGAACTCCCTGTTCCTGCACTTTGCAGGCACTATAATCCACTGAGCTATTTGGCTGGCCCATATCAGGTGTCTTAAGAACAAACATTCCTTAAGTATTTAGCACTGTGAAGGCCAAGATGAGGATGCTAACAGATTCAGTGTCCGGGGAGGCCTCTCTTCCTGCTGTGTGGCAAGTGCCTTCTTGCTGTGTCCCCCACAGGACCGAGGATAAAAACAAGTTCCCATGGGCTTCTTTAATAAAGGTGCAAGTCCCACCCACTCCTTCCCTTCTAGCTCTTACTACCATCATGCTGGGATTAGGCTTCAACATCTGGATTTGGAAGGATAGAAGCCTTCAGATCCCAGGACATGGGACCAAAGCTGCTTGGGAATTGCTCCTCACATAGTGGGTAGACCTGATGTCTAGAAAGGGCTACTCACTGTCCTGTAACGCTGACTGGTTTAGGAATAGGCATACGACCAAGGGAAGATTTTTCTAGAGGCTTCTGAGTAAATGCTCTCCTGCTCTTAAGAGAGCAATAGGAAAGCAGGCACTCCTCTGCCAGTTGCTGCTGGCAGCCATCCTGTAGGTCTGAGAGGACCTGCCTTGGGCTCAGCTGAGACTACGGACAGCAGTGTGGAAGATGAAATGATGCTAAGTCCTTGCTGACATCACTAAACTCCTGGATCCTCTAAGCTAAAGCCCACCCTTCCTTCTTGCTTTTCTTCTCATACATAAACTAAAGGAAACACATTTATATGGGTATATGCTAGTTTATTATCCTTTTGCTTACCGTTGATAACAATCTACTGCACAATGATTCAGAGAAATACTTCCAAAGGATCCACCTCTCCAATTCCATATCCTCCTTTCCAGCTTCCATAGGACCCAACAAGTCTAATATAGTCCAGGCCTCGATTAACACCATCCCCTCACACCACTCATGACCCACAACACTGATGGTCCATATCACTGGACATCCAGGTTTGTAGTGGGATTCACCATCATCATTGTACAATCCCAGATGTGAAGTTTGCCTACAGTCATGTTGGGAAAGAAGAGCTACATGTTTTTGTTTTTGTTTTTGTTTTTTTCAGTTTTATCCCTGTGTGCATCCCTTGAGCTCTTCTTACTTGGGTCTTCTTCCTGATATTTTGTTCTTAGGAAAAGTGGATTTTCATTCTCATTGAACTTTCTGGTCTCCGGTCTACACAGATCTACTCTCTAGGCTGTGCTGTGTCCAGGTGTCGCAGACATGATGGCATCCTGAGATCAGGCTGTAGATGTCCAAAGATGGGGTCACAAAGAAAGGCTTCTCAGCTGAGAATCCAGGGCTCCAGTAGAACTGAACCTACCTATTGAGCATAGGGGGTCTTATGTCATTGAGTACCATGAAAGCTCAGGTTTCTGGAAGCTGGCACCAGAGCAAAGGATAGGGATAAAGGTACTCTTGGTAACTGCAGTAATGGCATAGAATCCACCCAGGGACTGGCTTATAGGTGGAAGCCAGGGTGGCTTTATTCTGGGTATGCAGGAAGCCAAAACAAAATTCATTGTTCCTTCCCAAACTGACCAACATGTTATTTTATTTATTTATTATTATTTTTTTTTTTTTTTTTTTTTTTTTTTTTTGAGGAACCGGTGATTGAACTCAGGCTCTTGCACTTGCCAGGGAAGCACTTACTCTTCTCAGCCATCTCCCTGGCCCAGCGTGGTTATCTTTGAGAAGATGGCTAACTTTCCCTTCTTGTACAAAGAGATCAGTGATCACTATGGCCTAGGGTTATTTTGACACCTTATTTGAATTTACAAATAATAATTTCATTTATACATGGGGTACACTATAATATTTTTTGTACATACTTGCTGTCTGATTAAATCAAGTCAATTTATGTACCCACTACCTTACCATATTTATCATATGTTGCTGCTATCTGGGCATTTGTGATGGTTATGTTTGTCTACTTGACTGGATTCAGAGACTCGTGGGGGATGGCTGGATCACGGGATGCAACAGCAGGAGGGCGGGTAGCCCACTGATGCTCACAGTGGAACGGACTGTTACCCCCCACCTGGTGATAGGGCACTGGTATTCTCACTGGGGTTCTTCCCCTGTGCCTGCTTCCTGATGCCTGGAGTGAGTAGTCTCTTCCCCTAGGCCTTTCATTCCTGCTGTTCTTGTCCTGAAGCCAGCTTACCTCCACTGAGAACTCTGAAACAATGAGTGGAAGTTAAGCCTCTCCTCCTGAAGTGGTGGCTGTTGGGTATTTTGTCCCCACCATGGAAAAGCCTACTCTTGGTGACCGTGAAAAAAATACATAGTGCATTGTTCCTAATTGTGGCCACCATGACTTTTTAAAGGTAATGGAATAGAGCATCTAATGCCCGCTTGTTATGTCCACTGAACTTTTCAGGATCTTGGGTCCTCTTCCCCTTGTGTAAAATCTAAAGCCATTCAAGGTACCCTACCCAGGGGAGGAGACGAGCCTCAGGTTAGGATGCTGTAAGATTTGAAGGTGCATGCCCTAAAAGAAAAGCAGAGGGGAGGAATCTAACTATTAGACTGGAGGCTTCCAAGCAAGCCTGCTTGGGCTCTGTAAACTGGATGATCCAAGCTTTTCATTCCAACTCTGTGTCAGATGAGTGTTAGCCTAAATAATCTCTACAGCCTTCTTCACAGGATTTAGGAGAATAAAGTGCCAATGGCCATCATTCCAGGCAAGGATCTCGGGTGGATGTGACTTCTTGGTATGATCTCTTCTCCTCCAGGCTCTGGAATCCAGGTCCCTGCTCTGCCCCTGTCCCCTGGTGGTGTCTCACACTCTTCCACCTCTGTTTCACACTCCCTCCTAAAGGCCTATGGCAGTGCCCTGATGGCCTCTTTTCAAAGGATCAAGTATTTTGTTTGATCACTTACCTTCCCAATTCCTTAAGAACAGAATGCTCACTTAATAGTTTTCTTTTTAATTCTGTCAGTTCTGAACTAGGGAATTATAGTTTCCTTAGGAATTTTGTTTTGTTTTTGTATTGCTGGGAATCCATGTGAAAATTTAACCATTTGAGAACAGCCCTTTTCATTCTGTTCCTGTAACATGTTCTAGGCATCTGATCTTCACAGTCTTCTGGAAAATGGCTCAGCTGTGCTTACACCCATCAAGACACAAATACCCTCCTCAGTTTCACCACCAGAAGTGCAGAAGGCTCCTGAGAGCCCCTCAGAGGCTCTCTGACCAGCGGGCTGCCCAGGATGAGACTGCCTTCCTGACTTCTTTCCAATAGGTTCCAAGATTAAGCTCTTTTCCCAGCAGGACTGCATATTGGGAAGCAAGTGAGCACAGGGAGCTCAGACCATATGTACAGAGAAATCCCAGGGGAGGTGTGTTGAAAAGTGCAGATTTCTGACCCCAGGCACATTGCCAGAAAGAAGGTGTAATGTCCCAGTGTTTTGTGCTTAGCAGATAGGCCCACGTGGTTGTTGGTTTAGACCTGCCTGCTGCACAGGGAGCAATCTGGTATTCCACTGGCTGGAATCTACCAGGTCACTCAAAATCACTTTGATCCATGCCAACAACCTGGCTGAAAGTTTGATACTGTCAGAGAGATAGTGTCTCATATAGGCGCACACTGTGACAGGTTGCTCCAGGAGCTCTCCTTTCATATAGTAGGGGCAAGTTTAAAAATTTAAGTATTAGGATAACCACAAAATTTAAGGGTTAAGAAAACCAAGAATTAAGAATTAGGCTTAGTCTTTATAACTAGTTATAACTAGTTATGTCTGGGTATTTCATAGCTTTGCAAAAGTTCCTGAACATGCCAATGATTTTCTAATTGTTTATTAACTCCAAAGCAAATAGATTTTTCTATCTCCCATTCTGCTGTCCCATCCTGATCCATTCACAGCAGTTTGTCATGCATGATCCTTCTAAGAGATAATTTGATTCCTCCTGGGAGTAGTGGCTCAGCCAAATTAAGATCGTTTTTTTAGAATGTCAATTACTTTATGTGCAAAGCACCAAGGAGACGCCAAGATATGTGCCTCCTCGGGTGCCTACCTGGTGGGGGTGCGGACAAATATAGGCAAATAGCAACACTACAAGATAGATAACAAGTAGTGGTAAGTAATGTTGGAGGAAACTCAGCAACCCCAGGAGCCTCGGGCAACGTCTCACAGAGGAAGTGGCTTTTGAGCTGAATCCCCATGGAGATGGGGCACACCCACCATTAGAGGTGATGGGAAGATGTGAACCAGGAGAAAGACACCTGAGCCCTAGTTGAAGAAGGGGATGAAGACCCAGATAAGAAAATACGGTTTGAGCACAGGACTGGTGGGAGACCAACAGGCTGAGGGAGGACAGTGAGAGCCCCTCTGAGGAGCTGTCAGATTCCCGCCCCCCACAAGCTGCTCTCTCCAGGGAATCACCCACCAGTTTAGTGCAAGACGAACCCAGCAAACACGTGTCCCCTTGCCCCTGAGAAAAACAGCTCCACAGAAAATCAGCACCTCCTGCGCATCTGCCTCTGCACTGCAGTGAAGTGAAGCTGCCTTTAGACAGGGGATTTGGGCTCAGATTAGAAGCCATTCTGTCTTTCTTGTGCGCTACCTTGGGTGTTGTTAGCTGTGTTGCTTCCAAGTAGGAACCTTGCAGACTCCTCACACTTCCCTCCCAGTTGTTGGGGAGGCAAGATCTCTGCACCCTTGGGATGCCCTGCTGAGTACAGACCCTACAAGCTACATTTTCATTCCTACAGTTGTAAACACATCTTTTACATTTCATGAAAATCCTTCTGTTCATTTCTAAATGATGCATTAAGACTCCACAACAAAAAACTTCACTGTATTTTCTGCAGGTGATTAAATACAAAAATTTTAAAAATCAGCATAAAAATGACAAGTCTGCAGGGTTGGCGGGGTGCTCTAAAGGCACACCCCAGGCACGGGGAGGTTTAAGGACAACAGGATGGGCCTGGGCTGTTAGGAGGGTTTTACAGTGCTCCAGGCAAGAAGTAACAAGAAACTGAATTAAAGCAGGAAGACTTGAAAGAAGGGGCAGATGCAGGAGGCATTTGGGAGGCCAGATCAAAAGAATTTGCAGTTGACTGAAGGTGTAAGAACAGGAGGGCGGAATGCTGGCTTTCTAAGGTGTGAGGCTGAGTCACCACAGATGAGCAGCGATTCTGGGAGCAGATAACTTAGTTTGAAAAGATAAAGAATGTGCTGGGCTTCTGTTTGCTGGATTGGTTATAATTAGGACAACCATGTGAGGTTCTCATCCAAACTGGGGCATCATCAAGAAAAAGTGGGATGCTTTCAAGACTGTATCAGAACAAGTCTAAACCAATATCATTCTAAGCATATCCAGATGTTCGGTGTCCTTATCAATAGTATCTTTCAGTTTCCATTCATGTGAGGTCATGAGCTAAATGAAGCTGGCTCGTAGTTCATTGAATCCCGGGATATCAGAGTTATAGGATAGACCAGAAATCTAGATAATGTGGTTTCTCAGGGATCCTACAAAGTCCTCCCCTCTAACTTCCTCCTGTCCAGCATCTGCTGAAAAAGCCACTGTGGGACAGGAGACACCCTCTGACATTAAAAAGTCCACTCTAAAAACAAAACCTCCGTTCTGGTTTTGGACAATGTAAGTATTCTTCATGCTTGCTTAGAGAAAATTGGCTTCCCTACAGATTCCACACTACTCATGACAGTTCTCATAATAATGATATCACTGGTATTAATATAGCTAACATTTGCTGAGCACCTATAAAACTCTAGGCTTTATATGTAGTATTTCTGAAGTTCTCCAGCATAGCTATTTAGATTGCATTACAGATGATGCAGGGGTCACTGGGAGAGAGTGTTATTAGCAAGGACATAATAATTTCACTAACAATTTGAACTAGATTCTGTCTTCCTATTCCCAAAGCCCGTATTGTTCATACCACAACACATCTCTGCATGTCAGAAAAATTTTCCCTTGGAGAAATATAGTCTAAGTTCAATCTGTCCTCTGTGCATCTACACTTAGGATATTTCAAATAATTGTTATCTCTTCTCTCTTTTTTTGCTGACCCTAATTCATATTCCATCCTCCCCACATCTGCCTTTCCAACAGATACCAGTTTTGTTTTGTTTTTTTTAATTTCTACAACACTTTTATTCTCAGTACTGGGGGTTTGGATTCAGGGCTTTCTGAATGAGCTACATCCCCAGCCCATTTTTCATTTTTAAGACAAGACCTTACTAAGTCTCTACATTGTCCAGGTGATCATGAACCTGGGCTCCTCCTGCCTCAGCCCCTCAAAGTACTGACATTACAGGCATGCATCACTTTGCTCATCACTGACTCTGAGCATGGGTTTTCGTGGTGGTACATGTGGCAAACATCTGTTGCTTTCTGCTCTTCAGAAGGCCCTTCTGGTAAGTGTTCTTATTTCCTTACTCTTTCAGCCTTTATTCCCCAGGCATGCCAGATCCCCCCGCCACTGGGTTTTAACAGCACAATTCATAATCCAGCCTTATCTAATTACATTTCAACTTCTTCCTTTTGTCAGTGGTATAGAAATGGGCAGACTGGATTAATGACTGTATTTGTCAGTCATTATTATACTAATGGTATGTAACAAATTATTCCAAAACTTGGTGGCTTATCACAGCAAGCATTTTTAATTCTTGTTCACAATTCTACAGGTGACTGATATATGACTTCAAGCCAACAACAATGCCCAGAGATAGTGTGTTTGTCTTTCATCTCCCTTGCATAATATTCATCTATACAAGGCATGTTCTTCTTAGGATGAAAGGAAAGGGTGTAGCAAGAGGCCAAGCTCAACTCTATTCATTGATATTCTTTCTGTATTTCATCCATCAGCATCTTATTTGCCAAACAAGTATCATAGTTAAGCCCATGGCTAAGAAGAAGAGGTTGCACTGCCCACCATGAGTTCACCCCAAGAAGGCAGGCACGTCACTAATCTATAAGAGATTACAGATTCCAGACTAGGAAATAAAGCTCCACAGCAGTACAGACAGACCAACTGAATTCAATTTTGCACTTCACTTGAACTCTGCAAGAAGCAAATTCTGTTTCCAAAGGACAGGATTTCATGAAAAAGTAAGCAGCCTAAAGTAAGCAGCCATCAGTTATAGGCAGAACCAAGCCACTTCAGAGAAAGGAGAACCTAGTAGTGAGTCTTATTCAAGGCCCACCCCAGTAAAGTCAGGGTGGCTGTGGAATATTCCTCAGTTATGTACGCTACTTGTTGCATAAACTCACTGATTTGGGCTTTCTATCATTAGCAGACAAAGGGGTACTAATAGCAGTAATGAATGATAGTGCACCTGTACCAACCTGGGTTAGCATTGGGTAGTGCCACTCGGGTCAGTGCATCACTGCTGAAGCCCTTCCTAGACAATGGTATGCAGCCCACAACACCAGCCCATTTTATCTTGTTTCTTAAACACCTTTTGCAGTAATATCAAATAAATAGTAGCCCAGATAGATTCTTAATGATATTTTGTCCCATTTGGAAGCCTTTCACCTTACTTCACATATTTCTTCATGTATGGAGAAAAATGAACTGAATTTCACATTCCAGGATAAAAGTCTTCAAAAAGCAGAGTTATTGTTTTTCAGAGAAAAACAGTTTTATGATTTCATTGCATTCCTGACCCGTGCAGTTAAATTTCATGCCTTTATTATTTAAGAAACAAGAATATATGGCCAAAAGAGCTCTCGGATTCAGAAACTTCAAGCTTTCACCAGGCTTGTCACACTAGGCTATCTGAATCTCAGTTTCCCCACATATACAAAACAGGTAGCTTCGGACTCAAGATTTACAAGTTTGCTGTGGTAATCACTAAGATAATGAATATTAGTGGAATCTTCTTACTTTTCTTATAAAAAATAACTCCCTTAATGCAAATAGTTTGTAGAGAAACCAGTTGGTTTGAACTTCTTAGATTGTTTTTCTCTATTGTTTCCCACCATCTAGCTTCAAGACTCCTAATATCACAATGGTAACAATTGATCGTGGAGTCCAGGCCACGTTACCTACATTGCCTTCTGAGGAAGGAGAAAGCCTTCCTAACAAAATCTCAATCTTACCTGCTGACTTATTGGCACAAAATGGCTCACATGTCCAACTGTTGAATGAAACTCTGGCAAGGGGCATGGGAGAGCTGGGACAGGTTCAAAGCAGAACCACTGACACCCAATGCCATGTGCCACAGAGGCGAAGACCAAGGCCAAACTCAAGAAACAGGAACAGTGCTGAGGTTCAGAAATAAGAGTCTAGTACAGGACTCATCAATCTTTCCCATACACAGTCTGTTTACATGCTGAAATCCCCCAGAACTCTCTAACCCCCAAAGACAAGAGGAATAACCTCTCACCACTACACCCAGTACAGTTTCTGAAACAGATGGGAACTCAGTAAGCACTTACTGAATTTATTATAGGATTTGAAATCTATTTCAGTGCCCAAATTCTGTTGGTAAGCTGACAAGCTTTTGGGGGACTTTTCTCTGCCCTGAGTGAAGAAACACTCATACCCTGGTATGTGTACAATTCCTGTTGGCCTTCCAACAGTCTGATTTTTCAAATAATTTCATTTCCCTGCCCCCTTTACATTATTATCTAAAACCTTTAGAACTAATTAGAGGTGGGAGGATCAAAGATGATATATTTTAAATTTGCTTCCCGCCTCACCCACTTAAAGTAAAGAATCCTGCATAGCCCATTAAGCTGGAGGTACTTGCTGACAGGAAGGAAACCATCTGGGGAACGACTTCTGTTAATTATGTTGGAATATACTAACGAGAGTAAAGAACAGCCCTTAATGACCTTCCCCTTGGTGGCAGAATCCACTGCCGAGCAGACAGTCGTGGCGCAGAGCCAAAAGCTAATGGTTAGTATTGGCACCGAACACTCAGGCTCACTTGGACTTAATAACCTGCTCTCGCTGGAGAAAGTATTCAAGGCATTCACAGTATAAATCCTCCTGCCACCTGCATGTAACCAAGCTCCTAAAGAGTCATTCAGGGCATTATTTAGAATCCCCTCGTAAGTGTGAGTGTAAATGCAACCTTCTCTCCAATCTTTCTCTACTTCTGGATATATCAGATGAGACTAGACAAACATTTGCATTTTGTTTCAACTAATAACAATATTGAAATACGACTTGGCAAAGAACTGATGTAATTATTACATACCCTAGAGGGATATAGATACACAAAAATAATTATCCTCATTATGACCTGGATGAGTTAATTATTTATAATATTTCTAATTTCACTTTAACCCTTAAGGAACCCAGACAACTGTGCATTGCCCATGCAAAAATGCAAAGTTAATGTTTTGGGATTTACAACATGAGTTAATTATAGATGTAAAAGCACGCATTTTACATTTTGCTTTGCTCAGATGGAGAAAGATTGCTTAAGTGGTTTCCACGGGGTGCAAAAATTGGGTGTATTTTAAAAGCAAACTATTTAAAGATTTGATGCTTTAGTATTATTCATTTTGTAAATTGCATAGAAAACAAGGAATAAGAAAATAAGTGCAAATAATAGTGAGGCTAATGTATAAATATGCACATACATGAAATCATGTATCTTCTTGTAGGTGGCCCACCAGCTTGACTGAGTGCTTCTTGGTAGCCCTCCTGGAAGAGACAAATATTGGGTGGGCATTTGACAGACAAAGGAAAATGTTTGAAGAATATCTTAAGCATAGAAGTTCTATAGCATTTAAAGTAGTTGAGAATGACTCTCTTACCTAGTACATTTACAATATGTGTACAAGAAGAAAGAAAGAAAGAAAGAAAGAAAGAAAGAAAGAAAGAAAGAAAGAAAGAAAGAAAGAAAGAAAGAAAGAAAGAAAGAAAAGGAGGAGGAGGGAAAGAAGGAAGGAAGGAAGGAAGGAAGGAAGGAAGGAAGGAAGGAAGGAAGGAAGGAAGGAAGGGGGAGAGATGGGGAGAGGGAGAGATGTGGGAGAGAGATGAAATACTAGAAAATTCTGCTTCAAATCAGGTGGGAAATATTATATTAAAAGAAATCTTCAATAAAAATTCTGTAACTACAAACTGTCAGCATTTAGCTCTTAAACTGCAAGTCTGTAAAGAATAAAATCCTGTAATATATTAAAGATGAATAATCCTAGATATCAGCCAAGAAACTGCTTTATATACAGCTTCTTGATGTACATTTAATACTTCCAGATATACATCAAAAATGCAATTTTTGTAAAGGCAGGTATGGCCAAGAGTTTGCACAGAAGTAACAAAATAAAAGTTGTTTGTGCCTAAGTCATCCCATCTGTGTCTCTTGGACAACACTCAAGCCCCTTTGCAGCCACATGCATCAAGCAATTGGCTAAGTATCCCTGTAGACAGGAGGGTGTCTCCAATTTTCATTTGAAACAGCCTTCTGTGCAAAACATAAATGCCGTTCATTTGCATTATTTATTTAGCCTGCCTTTGCATACTAATGTCACAAAAACTGAAAATAAATATTAGGTCATTGTCAACATACCTCAAAATATCTTTCTGTTCAGGGATTTAAAAAAAAAAAAAAACAACCTCAATTTCCTTTGAAGCCTTTGATGCTTCCCACCTCCCGCTCTGGTCTGCGCCACCCACCACTATCTTTGAAGTTGGCTCATCTGGAAACAGACTTATTGAAAGCTGTAGCATACACCTATCTTCTACTTAAAGAATTAGATGTTGTCCATATGACAGATTTAATCAGTCCCTCGGTCTCTCAGGCGTGCAGCTGGTGGTGAATTCTTTTTTGCTGGTGTAATAGTGTTGTCATAAGTTAAAATTAAAGCTGCCATTAAATTTCCATCTTGTTCTTCTAGGAGCCTGTGCTCTGGAGTAGCGTGTGTATACATTTTTATGTGGCAGTGCCAAAGAGATATTTTGTTCTACATCAAATCTTTGGTGTTCAGAAAGAATGGCTCAATTTAATAGAAAAGTCAGTAAATAATCCAAGTTGTTGGATCTAGGCAATAGCTAGTCGCCTAGAGTTATTGGTAAAAATAAAAATATGACCCTCTTTGGCAGTTTAATGCTACAGATGCTGCTTTTAAGACGACAGCATTGAAATACAGAAAAACATGTGGGATTTATAGAAATTCTCTCCATGTCCAGATTGCGTGACCTCCACAAGTCAAAATGTCACTTCTGAAACACATCATTTACTAGTCCTTCGGCAAAACAAACAATCTTTACAAAAGCCCCCAATGGAACCAAAGAAGTGAAGAGTCAGAGAGTTGGAACACCATCACAATCAGCAGAGAATGGAGCTCCACAGCTTGCCAATTTCTTTTTTATAAAGAAATTAAAACAGGAAAAGAAGCCACACTTGAATTTCAGATAGAAAGTCTTTGAAACAACCAAACAACTTTTGGCAGTACCAACAAGTATACATCCTAGGAGAGACTCTTGGTATAGTTGGCAAGATAAAAGATACTAGGTAATAGCAGAATACTTCATTCTGTGAAGAAAAATGAGAACTCCAGGGACCAGAGAAACATCCTGAAGATTGATGCTTTGCCATCACCAATTTCAGCCGTTTTACAAAATCTGTATCCGGACCCAAAGCGATGCTCACCTGACAAATCACTGCCATGTGGAGCAAGTTAAAAATGATGTCAGTGGTTTTAACCCCATTTCAATGGAGGATTAATTACAAAAATAGATGGAGATTAAACTTCTCTTATTCCAGGAAAGAATTCAGATGAACTGGGTTGTTCTTGAATACAACATTCAGAATATAGTTGGGCTCTGGGGTCCAACAGTCTTGGGGCAATTTCAGGTACTTGCACTCCCCAGCTATGCTATTCCTACTGAGCAAGTTTCTTTACCTATTTAATCTTCAAATTTCTCACCTGTCAAATAGGAGTACATTCACAGGGAAAGGTATAAATGAGAATTGTGAGCTTTTTGCAAGTTGTGTGTCGCATCATAAATATTCTATAGAATAAATTGGTATTACTGGCAAAAAATACGTAAGAACCATGCCACCTTGTCAACTGTTATGAAATTATTCTCATCTAAAACTAGTCCTCACCAAAAGCCTGAGTTAGGTGCATTCTATAAGACAGGAATCAAAACACAGGATAAGTTTAGAATACAGAGATTATTCAAAATAGTAACAATGCTTGCCTTTTTTGCAAAGAGCATGATGCAATTGTAAATTGGTTAAGCAGTAAAACACTTATGTCCTGAGGTTCTCCTAAATGAAAAAAAGTTATACAGGTAAGTATAAAGTCTTACCTTTTCAAAAAATCCTTTTAATTTTAGTTGATCTCTAGATTGTCAGGTAACTTGAGAATAAAATACCATGATTTGTTCTCTTGCAATATTTTTAAAGAAATGAGAAAAGGCTTGCATCTTGGTCTGGCAATTGCGGTGCCTCATTCCAGGGGGCAAAAATTTGATTCCCCTATCTAGCATATCTACAAGCTAATTTTCTTATGGGAAAATTGCTTAATCTCCTTGTTAATCACCTTCCCCATCAATAAAACAACACAGTAATGTTTATTTACCTCACAGGGTGTTGGGAATCTTTATTAATTAATGCCATGAGGATTAAAAGCCTTAGATGAAAGGAGTAGTAAGTGTAATTATTGGTTTAGCTTTTCATGATGTGTTATGGAACAGGAACTCAAGATGTTCTTGCTATGACAAAGACCAATAACGATCTGCGCATCTGACGGCCAACAGCCTATAAACTGATTCCCTCTGTCAGATGCTAACTTTAGACTTTCCAGCTGTATGAGTTAGCCAGTGATGAAAGAGGAAAATTAAAATTGTCCTCCAGCATCACAGCATTTGTCATCTGTCATTTAGTCAGAGATGCTCTGGCCACAGGCAGAGTTCGATCCTTCCAAAGCCATGTTCGGGAAAGGACCTCTAAGGACACTAGGGAATCTTATGGCCTTTAGAAGCTCGATGAAGACATTTCTCTGTATTCACCTCTTCTTTTTTATCTTTGATTTTCCCTTTTCATACATCTTTTACATCACCGATTCATCTTTTCTCCTCTTTAAGGAAATTGCCACAAACCTGTTAACGCAGTGTGAAACCTTAGTCCCCAGGGGTGTGCTTGATAGAAATGCCTTAGTATATAACAACTGTCTCTTCTTACACTTTCAGGATTGATGTAAGGATTTGATGGTGCAGGGTTTGACAGTGCTTGTACATTGTCGATCAACTGATTTGTTTGGTATAAGAATGCACTGCTACCCCTAATCCTGCTGTACCTGTTCCCATGGCCGCTGTGATTCCTAGTCCTACTAAAAAAGGGATGAGCTGGACTGCTCTCTTAGTGCAGCCTGCAGCATAATCAAAACTAGGGATTGGCACGGGCTCTTCTCCAGGGATGGCATCTATGTCAGGTACTAGGGTAACCATGATGCATAGCCCTGTCCAGTGGCAGGTAAAAATGTGAAAGCTAAACTTCTCCCACATATAAACACGTGCCCCTTCTTAGGGCAAATAGAGTCACTGTGATTGGACATCTGACTACAGTTGGTAAAAGTGACAAATCTAACATCAACAGAGTAACTATCATTGTGGATGTTCCCCTATATACAGAAGGAGTTTTTGAAAGCCATAGGCTGAATCCTAAAGGGGAAGCCAACACTACAATTCTGGTTTTTGAGATCTACAATGCTATGTGGGGTAGAATTTGAGGGACTAGTGAGGGGCATGGGGGTGCCTAAGGTCATGCACAGCCAACAATCTTTAGCCAAATCAGGGCTAGAGGCATTAAGGGCTTTGTGAGTGGCTGTTGATTGTCCATTGGCATCCAAATTTTAAAAAATTGAGGATGAATAAAGAATGAGATAAAATATTTCTAGGTGACCCCCATGTGGGGTACCATTCCTCCTTTTTTGTTTTATAAGCATTTTTAAAGCTTTTATTAGCTCATTTTATAATTACCCATTGATATGTCTCTATAGAATGATAACAGACAAGTTACACATTTTTATAGACATTTAGAAATCAAAACCATATAGAACATTGCAGTAAGACAATCCTGATGACATTTTAATATACTTATATATTTTGTTTTGTATAACACTTTTGACCAATCATCTCTACTTATGCAAAGTGTCTCCTAAGAGACTACAGAGATTATTGGGAGCTCCTCATTAATAAATAAAAAGGTTGGCCACACCTCTTATTCATTAATTGGACTCCTCTCTTAATAATTTTTTCATTCTAAAGAATTTTTGTTTAATTAGCTTAAACCTTATGATGTATATAAACAATTTTATATAGACTGCTAATTTAGGAAAAAGCATGCTTTCAAGTCTATATCTCAAATTATATTTGGAACAAACAAAAAAAAAGAAAAAAAGGAACAGCTGTTCATTGAAAGACACATAGACACATAAACCCCTTTTAAAAAAAAATCAAGAATGCACTCAAATATTTGGCCAAATTAAATTATAGCAATTGTATTACAAGCTTTAGAAATTTTATAAGTAGACTAGTCACATTTTTTTATTTATCAATTATTAGAGGTCTCTTATTAGAAAAGCTTGGAAGGAATGAAATCTTTCATCTATAATTGATGTGTATATTTTGTATTTTTTGACAACACTGAAAAAATTTAACTTAATTATTTTTACATATTTTGTCACCTATTTAGACCTCATATTTCCATTTGGTCAGTTCCTTAAAGAGGCCCCGAGCTGGATCTAGCCTGGTCACTGTTAACTTCTTTAGATCTGGCTCCAAGGTACAGCCTGACAGTACACTCTGGTATCCAATTAGGTCGGTTAGCATTCTCTGGAAAAATACAAGCACACCCTTTGCCCCAGGTTAGTTGTGGACTGAGTCCCTTCCATTGTCCGGTATAGAGATCTCTCCAAAGGACCCTTCTTAGCCTTTTTCTTCTTATCTGGTTTGTCATTCTATTGCTGTAAAAGTATAAAAATTTAATAGTAGATACTGACAAGTGAAATTGGCAGGATTGACTCCCCTTTGCTTTAACAGAATTTTGATCACACAGTGGCCTTTGGAGGCCACTTCTAGTCCTTTTATTATTTAAATGGTGTGCCAAAATCAAGTAACTGTTTAAACACCATGGCTTTTACACATTATTTTAAAGTTTTACATTTGTTTGTAAAATATCAAATATAAAAATATTATTTTTAATATTTTTAATTTAGGATAGTTAAAGAAGCAATCAAACTTAACTAGGAATTAAAAGAATTTAAGTAATCTTTTAAAATACCTTAGAGCAATGGCCTTACACCTTTGGAGCTGCCCCACCTAGAGGCCACCCACATTTGCATTTGAAAAGCCATTAAAATGCTTTTCCTTTAAGCAATTTTTATTTGCTAACCAACTATTCAGTTTTAACAATTTCAAAATTTTTAGCAAAGATGACCAATTGTGCAACATAAGAATCTGGTGTGGTTTAAACAATGATTTGGGTGGATAGAATTATAACTTTGATTTCCCTGTATAAACAGCGCTGATTACACCAAACAAAACCTGGAGAACTATAGCACTGGGGCTATCTTTGGTTGATTTTACTCGACAGGTGTGCTGGTCCAGCGGCTAGGTTCGGCTTAGTGGTCTTAGTACTTACAAAGGTTTTGGAGCGCGGGCCCTGTAGCCATGGCCTCTGTGGCTGAACCTATCTTGCAGATGCCTATCTGGATCAGCCTAGGATGTGCGCATGCCCCCCATCTCAGTTTGTGCCCTTTCCCCTGACAGCGCCCAGTCACTTAAAACCAAATGTTTGAAATTTAAAAGCACATTTTTTGCACTTTTTAGCAAAGTGACCAAATTCTTCACAGTTAAAACATTTATTTTTACTTTGTTGAGATAAAATTTATTTAAGCGTATATCCTTATGGGCGGCAGCCATAGCAAGACCCTGTTGGTAAGCAGCTCCAATATCAGAACAGAGGCTTATGTAGCCCGTTAAATCAGTCTTCTTTTTGTATGGTCTAATAGCAGCTTGGCAGGCGGCATTAGCATTTTCAAAAGCGAATTGTCTGACAAGGTCAGAGTTTTGTTCCACATTACCAAACAACCTCTTGGCAGCTTGAAGCAGCCAATGAACAAAATCTGCACAGGGTTCTCCCAGACCCTGTCTTATTTTAGTGAAGGAGGAGGTGGCCTCCCCATGGTAGTGCAGTCTCTTCCAGGCCCTAGTTGCTGCCAACTGGATTTGAGAAACTAGCCCAGCATCATCTCTAGATTGTGCCTCTGTTGTGGAGAAATTTCCTATGCCTGCCAGCATCTCATAGGTTCAGCCATTGCTGGTCTCAGCATTCTTTTTAGCAGTGGACTCACAAGTGTCCTGATATTCGGACTTCCAAAACAAATTATCTCCACCAGACAAGGCGGCCTTGGCTAACGTATGCCAGTCCTAAGAGGTGAGCCATCCTTGAGTCATGGAATCCAGTACAGCGAGTGTATAAGAGGCCATCATGCCATACTGTGTGACAGCGGTCTTTAGTTCTTTTAATGTTTTCAAGTCAAAAGGGGTGTGAGTTCTGATAGACTGAGGTTGTTCCCCTTCATTTCCTGCCCTTTGTGTTTCAGTTACAGGAAACGCCCAAGCAGCAGCCATTTTGTTCTTTGGCAATGGTTGGGAGGAATTTGAGGATAAAATGGCGGGCAGCTCATGAGCGGCCCATTTGAGGCGAAGTACCGCGAGCTCCTTAGTAAGGTCATGGTACTGGTTTTCCAATTGAATTTGTTTTTGGACATCCTCCACTCTCATTTCTAACTCCTGAGTTGCAGGAAGGAATGGTTTGTGTCCCCTCAATTTTGGGGAGAAGGGAAGTACCCGCAACGATGACGGGTGGTTCTCAGCTGCCTCGTCACCAGAGGTCTCCAGATCAAGGGCTCCTTTATCAGAGTCATCAATATTAACTATCAAGTCATGGAGATCAGGGTACAGGTTACTCATCCCTGGGGCAATTATAGGTTCAGGAGGCGCACTGGGCAGGATCACATTACAGGGGCCCTCGCCGAGCACCAACATGACGTCATCAGGTGGGCACTGGGGGCGACTGCTAACTGTGCAGCCCCCTCTGGTTCCTCCTTATCAGCAGAGGAAAAGGAATCAGAATCTGCCTGGGAGGGCGCCGGTGTATTCTTAGTGGACAACTGAAGGAGATGTTCCCCTCATCTCCCAATGCCGTTGCTGGAGGATCTCACCAATGAGATTCCAAAAAGAAAAGGCAGTCACAGGGACCTTCTCTGGTCTGAAGATCCTATAATAATCTTGCAGAACATCACCTACCCTCTGCCATGTTTTAGAATTGATCGTGCCCTCTAGGGGGAACCAAGGGCACACCGTATGGATGAATTCAAAATATTGGGTCCATTGTTTCATTTTAACCTTTACTCCTCGCGCCTTTAATGCTTTGCTCAAGCCTTCAACAGACTTTTCATGTTCACTCACTGCCTGTCCCATGTGGGGAGGAATGGGAATGGGGTGCCTTTCTCTTACAGAGGTTCAGGCGTCGCAGCAGGTCACCAGGGCATGGTCTCTTTACTTTCGCTTTGCGCTGGCCTTCTCCAACGGCTCCATCGCTGAATCCTTTGTGCCAGAGTGCCCCACGTTGGGTGCCACTTGTCCCGTCCAGCAGGTAAGTCAACACAGGTCACCTGGGGAAGGAGCGGGGATGAAGAAGGGACAAGGGACAGGAGGTGCAAGAAATAGAGACAAGACAGGATTCTGATCAAGTCTCGTTTATTCAAAGGAAACTCTGGGTATATATAGTGGAGGCATAGGGAAATAACGTGGAGGGGGTAAAAGGCGAGAGGGCTTTTACCCCCCACATTATTATAAGATAGATTCTTATATCTATAAGCACGTGGTACTTATAGATATAAGAATCACATATATTTATTTATTGAACACTTAGTCTATGGAAGGCACTAGCTAGGCAACCAGGCTATGACAGGAAGCCCCACCTCTGGGGCATTGCCGGAGACTTATGGGAAATAGGCGGGGTAAGAAGAATTAGGGACTTAACTCAGCAGAGGAATGGAAACTTAAGAACATGGCTGAGACTGTTATAAAGCAGGTGCAAGTCACAGGTTTCCCACATCTATGGTTACAGAAATGTGAATAAGTAATAGACATACATGCCTCATTGTTAATTATTATTTATTTATTGTAATTTGTGCTTATATTCAGATTAATTTATATCTATGGTATATTTAATTAAATGTTAAATTTAAAATAAATATAAATATTTAAAGTTTTGTAGGTTAAGAATTTACAATGAAATTCAGGTTCAGCTAGATATAATAATCAGACGCTCCAGCAGTGCAATAGATTAGCACGTGGTCCTTATAGGTATAAGAATCACATATATTTATTTATTGAACACTTAGTCTATGGCAGGCACTGAGCTAAATAATTTACATTACCCCATTCAATCTATACAACTATAGAATAAGCATTTAATGCTGTAATTATTCACATTTACAGACAAAGAAAGAAAAATTCAAACAAATGGGTTAATTTGTCCCTAGTCTCGAGAGCTTCGTTAAGCTTCCAGCCCAAGTTTGGTCTCAGCCTCAGCTGTCCCGCCCAGGACAACTTGGTGAGGGGGAGCAGTGTGATGACACACTTCACAGAGGGTCAGGCGCAGTCGGTGTCTGCGAACTCTGCGTGGTAGGTGCTAGGATGTTTGCTTGTCCTTTACAGCCATGTCTGGTGGGTGGGACACCCAGATCTTCAGTTGAGTGTCAGGGAGAAAGAGAAAACGCGCGATCTTCATAAAATACTGAAATTTTTATTCCCCAATGATGAAACTAAAAAGATCACTGGTTAAAAATCAAACGTTTATTTCTTTTGTACTCAGATGCCTTCTGTCCTGTACATGCTTACAACTCAAGTAAAGGGGCTTTGTGAGGAAGACGCAATCTCAGCTCCTCTCCACAGCACAGGCCGAAACTCCCACCAGGAAAGGTCTTTGCGCGGCTCTCGTCGTGTGCAAGCAGCTCCAGAAGTGCTCGCCCTGAGAATTTTCTTCTGTCCAATGTCATCAGTTGTGGTTTTACATAAAACGTCTCCTCGTCCTCCACTGTTATTCCAGTGGTTTATATTTAAAAGCCATATGAGGATCGCTGGGGAGGAGGCAGAAAAGAAACAAACGTCCAATCCTAGCACCAGGCTTGCTGCAAAGCAGGTGGTGGGACCCCAGGAAGGTGCAGTCTGCCTCTGGGACCGAAATTCCACCCATATGTTTGTGGGCTAAGGAGGAGATTGGAAAAGAGGAAATGAGCAGCGAGTATTATGAAAGTGACTTTTTATTTTCATTCATGTATTTGGTACAAGGTCTCACTACGCAGCTCGGACTTGTGGTGATCTTCCACGTCTTCAGCCTTCCCTGCGCTGGGATTGTAGGAGTGTGCCGCCACACCCAGACGCTGTCACTAGCTCATCGTGCCCTGGAGGCTGGGCTGGTGTGGCATGCAGGACTGGGGATAGAACCGTGGTCTCTGAGCTTGCCAAAGCAGGTGCTTAGTCCGCTGAGCTATCTCACCAGCCCAAAAGTGACTTTTTTTTTTTTTGCAGAATCTGGGATTGAACTCAGACCCTTGCACTTGCCAGGCAAGTGCTTATTCTACTGAGCTATCTCCCTGACCCCCTGAAAGTGACTTTTAATTCAAATGTTTATTTAATTCAAAACAAATCTGACTAAAAATGTAAAGCATTATATTTCTTAACCACTGTTCTATTTTGTAGTGCACAGCAAGTACTATATGAGTCAGATGGACCAAGAATGAATGAATGACCACTCTTACTTTTAACAACTCTTAGAAATTTTTCTCAAGGTTGGAGAGATAGCTCAGCAGTCTGAGCACCTGCCTGGTTAGCACAAGGGCCTTGTTTGATCCCCAGTACTGCATGATGTGCAGCTGTGCCAGCCACAGAAACCAGGAGTGGTGGCATGCACCTGTAATCCCAGCCCTGGGGAGGCTGAGACAGGAGGATCACGATGAATCCAAATTGCATAGTGAGACCCTGTATGAAATAAATAAATAAATGATTTTTAAAAAATTAAAAACCATGTGTAGCAGCACCTTCTTCTCTGCTTTTATAATTTTACATACACTGACACTTAAGACAATGTAACAACATTTTAAATGAAATGAAATTATCCATAATCCTGTCAACTAATAGTGTTTCTTCAAATTTTTCTTAATAAGGATGTGTGTTTCACATACCTAACATCATACTACCTCGTTATGCAGTATGCAGATTCCTTTATTACACCACAGCATCAACACGTGATAAAAATTCAATAAACATTTGTTTGTACATTTCACATGTACATAATCCATAATTATTTTAGAAATGTATAATAGTCCTTTGAATTAATGTGCCCAGTTTTTAAAATAAGGTCCATAATGTTATCTGGGTGAGGCCTCTTTTTTAACTTTACAAAAAGAGTACTCGACAGCACACTCCTAATGATGTATGTCTGAGGGACATCACCCTGACATTCTTGGGCATGGATTCACCAGGACAAAGAAGTGTGCTTATCCTTATGGTTTTTGCCACTGACACTTACATTTTATTTCTGGTTCCAAAATCCCAGGATCTTGACAATCTCATTGCCCTATGGCTACAGCAAAAGGTCAGAATCCAGTAGCCAGCTGCTAGTGGCACCTCAATCCTTAAAAATGACAGGACAGATATTACCACCATTTGTTTAAGAATGATTAAAGCAAAAGCAAAATCTTGCACCAGAAATTGACACAGAGCACCCAGTGGGTGAAATATCGCATCATCCAAATGACCAGAGATGACCAGGATAAACAAGATACTCAGAATTGTACTCCTTCCCA
Organism: Ctenomys sociabilis; assembly: GCA_004027165.1. Lineage (NCBI taxonomy): Eukaryota > Metazoa > Chordata > Mammalia > Rodentia > Ctenomyidae > Ctenomys > Ctenomys sociabilis. Next base: position 23,620 of record PVKA01017654.1, read on the forward strand.
GAATCTGAGGTAGCTCTCTTAGAGCATGGATTTATAATTCTCTTTCTAGACTGTTTTTAAAATATCAAAGAGAAGGGCCAGATGTCACAATGAATTAGTAGCCTGGATTTTCAAAGCTGGAGACATCCATTCAAATTCTCCCTAGCTGAAAGTAAAGATGAGTTTTGTCTGGCTTCTTGCAGATCCCCAGTGGATATTTCATTCAGCTCCAAATTTGACAGTTTGACAGGATGACTCTGGTGTCTTCTTTTCACTGTGATCTGAGGTCTGCAAGCTCAGATGATGGGAGGCAGGTGCTGAAACTGTGTAGAGGGAAGAGCATCTCCCACTCCCCTTACCGCACAGACCACTTGGGATTCCAGTCCACCGTCAACAGTTCTTCATCGAGAGACACTGAATTACACAGCTGTTGTTTAAGAGAGACAGGAAACAATGAAGGAAGATCCCTGGCCCCTTGACTGACTGAATGAGGGAGAATCAGAGGTCATCAAAGCACAGCTGCAGAGTCCATAGTACAGCAATCCCGACACACACCATCCATGGAAAAACTCCTCGCCACACTTACTTAGCAATACACACTTTTTTTCCCTGCTCAGGTAAGTATTTGATGTGGCATCACAGAGACCAGAGCATTACCATTAACACTCATCACCACTGCTTCTAGAGGTCTTCCTGCTAGGCCATGTACATAGTCCTTCTTCGTATACCCGTGACATCCTTCTCTCCATCCTAACACTTCTTTCTGCCTGTGGTAGCTTGGTCCTGAGGATGCACCTTTCTGATTCACCAGTGTACCCCTGGTATTCAGGAGATTCAGCCCCTTCCTCTGCCTTCTGGGCATCTCAGATAGATCTTCAGCATTGCCCTAGAATGGGCTCCAGGATACAGAAAAGGAACACCTTGTTCAGAGGAGGCCCAACTGCTGGCTGGGGGTGAGGAAGGGGTTGCCTCAGCCTTACTGCCAGTGAAGTCCCTCTTGGTAGGAAGTTTGATTCCCACCAGAAATACCTGTGGGTCCCCACATAGGAAGTGCAGCTGGTCTGATGACAAGAAAGGACAAATGATCTCTGCTTAAAGAAGTCAAAGGAAAAAGAGGTCACCAGTGGATCACTCTGCCCAACTGGTGTCATCAAGCAGCCCTGAATAAGACTTCAGGAAAACCTGGCCTTAGGATTTTTTTAATTTAAAACAATTACATGTACAGGCTTCCTTTGTATCTGTTTTTCTTTCTAGTGGAGTTGGGTTTTTTGATTGAAAGTATGTTTAAGTGAAATTTTCAAGGAACAAAAGAAGCACATAGTCTCTCTCTCTCTCTCTCTCTCTCTCTCTCTCTCTCTCTCTCTCTCTCTCACACACACACACACACACACACACACACACACATCCTCATGGTTTTGCCATGGCATCCACCTGTGAAGAAGCCTGGCTGGGTATCTCGAGTTCTGTGCAAGTGGACTATCTATGTCTCACCGCATCCATAGATGTTGATTTTATTTGAGTTCAGTTGTGCTAAACTATGAAAAAAAAATTTATGTCTTTTAAGGCATAGTAAAGATAGTTGAAACATTCCTTCTCCCCTCCAGAAACGTAGGAATGAATTCCTCACCACTGGCAAGACCCAGGAGAAACAGGGGCAACCCAGGGAACCCACCACTAGCAGATGTGCAAGGATCTGCCTTGAGCCTGCAGTCTCAGGAAGACCCCAAAGAACCTCAGTCTCTTTCCTATTTCCTGGTAGGATGTTATCAAGAGTTTCCCCTCTGTGTAGCATAATAATGTGCCACCTGTCTTGAGTGTGGATGACAAAACCCCCCAGAATTAAGTTCTTCAAGGGAGCAGGTCTGCAATGGTCAACAATAGAGAAGGGAAGGCCTAGTTGTTCTTGTGCTTAAGCCTTAGGCCAGCTTGCTTGTAAGGGCATTGGTATGTGGGGAAGATAGCTCTGTCTGCAGGAGATGGTGCCTGACTCCTTTAGCAATGCATTCCCCTCCTGATGCTCCTCTTTGGACCCACACCAGCCCCTCTGGGGGACAGGTGCATTCAGTTTGAGTGGAAGAGAAGGACTGGTCCTCTGTGCTCCCAGAATAAAAGAACAGCAAGGTCTTCCTGTGAATGCGGGTAGGAAACTGCACCGTGATCAAGCCAGGAATCACAGTGCATGATTGCAGGGTCTGTGGCCAAAGTCAGGAGATGTGGGCCAGGAAGCTTGGGTGAGAGGAGGGCGGGAGCGGATGGAGCCAGACAGGGCGCCACCAAGGGCCCACAGCAGCTCTTCACCTGGAACCTGAGAGAAGCTCTTCAAAAAAAAACCACTGAATTGCTGCAACTTCCATGGTCTCCTCAGCCAAGACTACACCCCACCTGCCAGCCAGGAACGGGTGCCTCATCTGAGGGCTGGCATAAGCAGCTGGGGCAGGAAGAGCTCAGCTTGAGGAGGCAAGATAAACAGACTAGTAATCCAGGCTTTGCTACATATTGTTGATGAGCCTTTTTCCCCCTCCAATCCGATTTCATTATTACACTCTAGATATACATAACAATCACATTTATCATCATTTGTACCTGTAGAAGATGCAGCTTGGCTTTCTTTCCCCATTCCCTACCTTCCCTTTAACCCTTCCTCTTCTCCCCATTTACAAAATAAAACATTTTGAGAAATTAAGCTTCATTTATTTATTTGTTTTGCTTTTTAGCTGAAACTCTGATTCCCTCAGACTTTCTTTTGCTCAGGTTTCCTACTCATGAGGATGCGCCCACTGTGTAGATTCAGGTCCCTGGGAAGCACGTGCTAGAACAGAATTAAAAGTGATTTTTGTTTTCCTGGTACCTGCTGAAAAGTGAAGGACAGGAAACAGGGTTTGTCCAGGCCTTGAAATCACAACACTGATGTTTCTTGTATAATGAAAGTGAGTAAAAAACAGAATTAGGTAAAGTGACTTGGACTGTACAGTAGATGTGATAAATCTCGGCCAACCCTTTCTACTGTGTTGTTTGCAAAACACCTGAGACATAGATAATTCAGAGGCAGAAAAGTTTGTTTTGGGTCCCAGATACAGAAGTTTTTGTCCACAGTCACTCTGCTCTGCTGCCTCTGGGCCTACAGGGAGTTGTGGCAGGCAGAGTGTGTGGCATAGCAGAGCTCTTCAGCTCCTGGCAGTGGAGAAACAGTGTGTGTTTGTTGGGGGAGGGGTATCATCTATCCAAGATTATAGGAGGCAAGAGCCTTGAAACGAGCTGCCTCACCAATCATATCACAGTTGTCTAATCTGCTCATGGAAAATAACCCCCAAGAGAAGGCTGATAGAAGGGACTCTCAAAGGTCTGCAGAGCCCTCCATACTGGGATAACTCTTTGCCCACCAGCTTTTTCTCAAGCCCCTTCCCTTCCTAACTTTTATCTTGGGCTCCAGAAGCCTGGGAACCACATGCTTTCTGCCCAGTTTCCAAATATGAAGTATGTTGAAGTAAAATTCATTAGTGAGATATTTTTAATATGCAAAGGAGCCAAAGGTGCCACTTCCTCTGTCAATGGTAGATACTGAGACCTTCCATGGATGTGACCAGTGTCACCACTGGCTCCTATGCATACTGCCCTCCAAGGTACCATCTTCAGGGGTCTGAGGCCAGCTTCTGTATCTTCCTAGTCTCAGGTATCAGACTCTGTGGCATAACTTGAAAGATAGGAGTTTTCCACCTTCCTATTTTGGGTACTGGGAATTGAGCTCAGGACCTCATACTTGTGAAACTAAGCTGTCTCCCTGGCCCCCACCTTCCTTTCTTGATTCTAGACTTTCCTACAATATAGTAAACACCATTGCTTGTGCTCTACTGCTGTGTAGCAAATAAGCACAAACTTATTCTCATAAAGGACACTAATTGTTTGTTTCACACTTGTGTAGGGCTAGTGAGTGCAACCATGTTCAGGGCCTCACTAGGCTAGAGTCAAGGAGAAAGAAAAGGGCCGGCCCTTGTTTGGGACAAATCTACTTCTGAGCTCAGTCAGACTGTCCATACAGTTCATTTCCTACTGGTGTAGGGATTGAGCCTCTGTCTCCGCTTGCTACCGAGCAGGAGCCTCTCTACTCCCCCAAACCATCACCTTCCTTACGTGTGGCCTCCTCCACCTGCAAACTGGAGATGGCAGGCTTACCTTCTCACATCCCGGCCAGCCCCTGGTCGCTTGCGCCAAACCCTCACATACTATGGCTCCGACTGGTTTTTCTGTGTTTAGCAGCAGGATTCTCCTTGCTTTTGAGGGTCCATTAGAACAGGCCCACCTTCTTTTCCTAAAACAAACTGCCATATAATGCCGTGTAACCACAGGAGTGCTGTATCAGCATATTCCCAACTTCAGGGGTTACAGAGAAACATCTTTGAGGGAGCATTTTGAAATTCTGTGTCCCACAGTACCCAATTCCCCCAGTACCTTCTATTAAGTTACACTGCTTTAAAAGCCTCAAAAATATTGGTTGAATCTCTACTGTGGGCCAGATATTGGCTTAGGCACCTGTGACTTAAAGGAGAGCTTACCGGCCTGGGAAGTCTCAAGGTCAATGAAAAACTCAGCTTTGCTATTGCAATAAAACACCATGTTAAGGTAATAATAATAATGCATTTAATTTTTTTTTGTATTTTAGGGAAGGGTCTACAAGGTGTTCAGGGTCTCACTATTAGATCGGACTGGTGGTGATACACCTATTTACAGCCTCCCAAGAGCTGGGATTACGGGTGCATGCCACCACGCCCAGTCACCTCAGCATACCCCGGGGGCAAGGCCACCATGGCAGGCCTGGGGATCAAACCCCTGGCCCCTGCGCCTGCTTGCAGGTGCTTTGTCTGCTAAGCTATTTGGCTGGCCCTTAAATTTTTGATTATGTAACTGTCTCAGTTACTCTCCTCTCATTGCTGGGACAAATACCCAACACTCAAAATGAAGGAACAAAAGGTTTATTTGGCTCACAGTAATGGAGATTTCAGTCCATACTCAGCTGGCTCCAAGGCAGAGCGGCACACGGCAGAGAGCAACCTCTCACAGCAGCGGCAAAGAGCAAGAACAAAGAGAGTGGCAGCAGCTCAGGCAGCTAGCCGGCCCCTCTCCCCTCCTTACATTGCATTGCAAATTACCTGCCACAGGGCAGGTGCAGTACCTACACCCACAATAATCACAAACTCCAGAAGCCACCCCATGAACATATGAGGTTTTGGGGGTGCAACTAGACACAAACCATAACAGTACCCATACAATGATAACCACTTTACACACAGTAATCCATTTAGTCTTCACCTTTATCCAGAGAGGTAAAAGCAATTATTTTCTAAATTTCACAGAGGAAGAAACTTCAAAGCTGAGTACAAGTAAGTCACTTTTCCAATAATAGATAGATTTGGTTTTATAACCCATAAAGATCCAATTCAGGTCAAATTGTGCCCAAGTGCTGCCCAGGTCCTGCAGGATTCTCCTTCACCACTTCCATGTTGCATGCCCCACCCACCTCTACTCCTTACTGCTTCCCATAGCCTTGCCTTCCCCTCCCATGGCCAGGCCTGCCCTGCATTCTTCCTCGGAAACTAACCTTTGCACACAGTGGTAGTGAGACCACAGTGCTTCCTGCCAACCCCTTGTGGTGGCCTTTCCCCAGTGCCTGCTGGATGTGTGAATGAGCACTCTGCTTCCTTTGTCTCAGGCAGATAGTTGTGAGCTTTGACTTATAGAGGTCATAAGCCTGCCTGCAAAACTTGGGAAAATTTTGCCAGTGGCTGCATACTTCGCTGTCTTCCTGCCACTGCTTTCCTTCTACCCATCAATTCCTTCAGGAATTTTCTTTTAGCCATCTGCACACAAACCTGAGATCGGCCCTCAGACCTGACATTTCAACCATACCACTGTGCAGCCAGCAGAAGAGAGCACGAGCTTCATCCATGAGATGGAATTGGAAGACTTCTCAAACAAAGTCTTTCACATGAGGAAGATAATCTGAGGTCCACTGAGGCGGGCCAATGGGAAAGAGCATTCCCATCACAGGAGGGCAATGGCCCAGAGCAGGGAAGGTTGAGGGCAATCAAGGGTAGAGAAACAAATTGCATCTCCTAGATGAGAGAACAGAAGCAGGTGCCCACCAAGGCCTGGAGCATTTGGGCAAGGAGCAGCACCTAGGACTTGTAAGGAAGAGGGAACATGGCCAAAGCTTTATTATTCATATGGCAAACTTTTATGAAGAACTGATGATGAAGCTAGAAACCAATCTAGATACTATGCGATACATAGCAACCAAGACCCCTAAGCATGGATGCCTAAGTTTCTATTGCCCAAGGTTAAAGTGCACTTCTGCAGTGGCTACTGTGCTGGGCAGTGCACGCGCAGAACACTGGTATTGCTGCAGGAAGTTCCCTGGGACAGCATTCATCTCACTTGGGCAGAGGGCTGGTGGTCCCCCAGCTGAGTGTTCACATTCCACCACTGTTTCCCTTCCAGACCTTTTTTCCAACATTCTCTCCTGGTGCCATTCGTTTTCATATACAAAAGAAGCTGAGGATTCTTTTGATTACCAAATTGGCTGCTGCACAAACACCTGTATTTGGTAATCAAATCGTAGTAGTGGTTGTCAAAAGAGCAAGACTGCAGAAATGTCTTTGAAATTGCACGTGGCCCTTTATGTGTCGGGTAAGGGAGATGCGCTCCCACCTGCCTGGAGGATCGGAGCAGCAGGGTCTTCCTGCCTCCCTCTGTCTACCCTACTCACCCCTCTGTGGGTAGCTCAGAGCACATCCTCTAAAATCAAAATATTTGTGAAAGGAGGGAAAGCTGAATTCCTCACCTGGCATTCTGTCATTTCCAGTACCACAAAAATGAAAGTAAACGAACCACTAGCAAAAGAAACCTCTGAAATCTGCCAGGGAATGTAGCACTCATTTTTAAATGAATTTTACAGATAAACTATAGGAACTGTAATTTTCCTTGATGAGTGGTATTTTTCTGCCTCTTCTCTTTTTATAAGAACCAATGAACAGCAAATTTTTCTTTTACTGATATTCTAAGATAAATCAATCATAGGCATGAAGACCCACCTATGATATTAAATATTTTAATACAAGTGTCAGTGTAGAGAAATCTAAGCCTAGCAAAGATGAAGTGTGCAGTAGAAATTGTACTAAGCATGCATTAGCCATAAAAGGCAATTTAATATTCCTCTGAGAAATGATCACATGTCCCTTTATTCCTGGTGTGGTACAGCTTTCAGGATCCAAACGAATACTGTTCACTTCATGAAAGTTTTCTTTAGGAAAGAGAAGTTACACAGAAAAGCAGAATACTATGTTTAAGACAAAGTTTTAGCTTTCATTGACTATGATACCAGCATCAGAAGCTTTACTTGGTTAGCTTCATGATCTTTAGAAGATTAGATTTATAAAGCATTATAAACACTAGTAAACCAGTTCCTTACTTTTGAGAGCGCGACGTATTTTATTATTTACTTTTTAAATTATTAGTCTATGTCTGCGCTATGTAATAATCATTCCATTCATTCTGGGAAGCCAGTACATACACATTTTGCATCTTGGTCATCACAGCTCCCCAGCTCTTCCTCAGATCAGTTGAAGCAGAAGCAAGAGTCAAAAACTGTGCTGCACCCCACGCAGAGAAACATCACTGCAGCTGGTGGCCTTCCTTTTACACTTGGTAGCATTTCTCTTACAGTTTTCTTTCTTCCCCTTCCCTTCCCTTACCTCTCTCTCTCTGTCTCTGTCTCTCTTTCTGTCTGTCTGTCTCTCTCTCCTGTTTGTTTTTGTTTACAGCTCCGTTAACTCTGCTGGCTTCACACCTGCAAGTGAAAGCAAGCAGGATGCTCCCATCTTCTCTTTCCCTCTTTCTGTAAGACTAAGGAAGCTACACTGGCCAAGGTCTTTGAGTTTTCCAGCTGATTACAGGGGAGTGGATTGTGTTCCATATTACAGCCTTGCAGCCCTGCCCCCAGATGAAAGGAAAGCAGAAAAGCAGCAGCAAAGCCCAGACTCCGCTGTTCTTGCTCTAACATGCCATCAAATACGGACGGGGCACTCGACTGATGTCGGCATTCTCTTGTTCGTGTCCGGGGGTTCAGTTGAGAATGTCTGAGATCAACAGGTGGCCTCGCTAATGGAACAGATTCACTCATTGTTTGTGTGTTTAATGAATCATTGAGTTACTGATCAGTGGTGAGCAATGGAAGCTGTTAAAACAGAAAGGAACCCCAGCCGTGAGGTGCAGCCGCCAACACACTCCTTTGAAGCACTGTTAGCCCCGTGGGGAGCGCAGGAGGCTTGGGGTTGACTCCCTACGGTTCCCAGAGAAATGGTAGCAAGAAGAAGGTGTTGTTTCTACTTGGATGATGAAAGTCAACTCAGAGGGACACAGAGCAAAGGGCCAAACGTAAGAAGGGAAGGAAGTACAAACATCTGAACCAGACCTGTAGGTAGCGCTGAGAGACAGGTGCTTGCAGTGAACCGTGCAGGGCCCTCATCTTGCCCTCCTGGTCCACAGGAAGCAACCAAGTGGCAAGGGTCTGAAAGAAGGAAGAGAAAGTGAGGCTGAAGCTTTGTACTGCGTTCATGGCGCACTGGAAGCCCTCTGTTGTCTGGGGAGGCAGAGCTGGCCCTTTGTGAGATACTAACAAGTTACACCCCACGGCTTTCCTGTGAGGAGAATGGACATGGTGGAGGAGGGCTGCGCTTAACAGGCTGTGCTTCTCCCCCCGTAAGTAAGAGTTTTCACTTGTCACCATTAAAAATCTGAATTTTAAGCAGACTGCTCACCCAGATCAGACACTCATTCCACTTCAGAGCTTGTCTCCCTGCAGTGACTTTTCTAGAACAGCTCTCTCCCTGTGATGCTCCACTGGCTCTCCCCTTCTTATGTTTGGCTCTTTGCTCTGTGTCCCTCTGAGTTGACTTTCATCATCCAAGTAGAAACAACACCTTCTTCTTGCTACCATTTCTCTGGGAACCATAGGGAGTCAACCCCAAGTAACACTTTGTGAAGAGGATAAACAGATAGGCAAGGCTGCTTTATAGCTTTCCCAATACTTTGTGAAATCCATGATTTAACCAGTTCTCTAGAAGATCTTTGTCTTCTCCTTTTTTGGGGCCATGATTATCTATATATTTATTTATTTAGAGTTCAAAGTGGTATTAAAACAAAAATCCCAAGTAATATAAAATTTCACTAAACAAAAGCATTTGAATCTCACAGTATTTGTACTGTATAGTGTTGTCTTCAAATTAGTTACTCATATTACCAGATACATGCATGGAAACTGGAAGAAAGAAAAAAAATAAGAAAGTGAGAAGAGAGAACAAGAGAAAAGGATTGAAAGAGGGAGACAAAACAAGTGAAAAACTAACTGTGCCTTTCCACAGACCAGCACAAATGCACAGTACCATTGACCAAACCACCCTGCTTACATACATAGATAAATCTCTTTCCCCTACTCCCTCTGTTGCCCTTCTAAACTCAGCAGCTCCTTCTTTGTGAACAGGTTCATGCCCTTGTCCCAGTATCTATTGTACCCTTTAGATTTTATTTTCTCTTGCAGGCTATCACACTAATATGATGTTTGCACATGCAGATCTGATGTATTTCACCTTAGAGTATATTCCCTAGTTGTACCATTTACCAAAAAAAGCCTCAAATTTATACTTTTTTATTGCAGAATAATATTCCATTGTGTAAAACTACCACATCTTAATCCATTCCTCAATTGATAGGTATTTGGGTTGCTTTCAAGATTTAGCTATGACAAATTGCACTGTTATAAACATAGGTGAACATACATTGCTGTGGTATGATGTTTTCAGTTCTTCCAGAAAAATACTCGGGAGGGGAATAGGGTCCAATTTCAGCTTTCTGAGGAATCTCCACTCTGATTTCCATAGTGGTTTGCTAGTCTGCACTCTCACCAACAGTAGAGAAGAGTTCCTTTTCCCCAGAGTCTCTCCAGCATTTGTTATTGGCTAATTTCATGATGTTAGCCATTCTTTCTGCATTGAGATGGAATCTCAGTGTTGTTTTAATTTATATTTCTCAAATAACCTATGGTATTGAATTTTTTTTTATGTTTTTAGTTCAGGATCTACAGGGTCTCGCTACACAGATCAGACTCATAGTAATCCTCCTGTTTTCAGCCTCCCAAGTGCTAGGATTACAGGTGCACACCACCACACCCAGTCTCATTCACTATTTCAGCACCTCCTGGGGCTGGGGCCAGCACAGCACACCAGGAATCAAGCCCTAGCCCTGAACCTGCTAAGCAGGTGCTTTAGTCTTCTGAGGTCTCTGGCCAGTCCCACTTCCTTTTTCATATTTTCATATGTTTCCTTGCCATTTGTATTTCTTCATCAAAGAAATGTATATCCATCTCAGATGCCTATTTTTGGATTGAGTCATTGAATTTTGGGGTCCTGATTTTTAAAAATTCTTTATATGTTCTAGATAGAAGGCCTTTGTCAGTGGAACAGTTAGCTATAATTTTTCCCAGTTCATGGATTTTCTTTTCACTCTGTTGGTAATTTCTTTTGATGTGCAGAAACTTTTCAGAAAGATGAGATCCCAGATGTTGATTCTTTGAAGTATTTCCTGTGCAATTTGGTTTTTGTTAAGGAACTCTTTACCTCACCTTATATCTTTAACATTTCTACTTACATTTCCCCCCAGGAGATTTAGTGTTTCTGTTTTAATGTTTAAATCTTCAATTCATTTTGACAGTAATTTGGTACATGGTGATAGACATGGGTCTAAATTTAGCCTTCAGGTGTGGAAAGTCAGTTTTTCCAGCATTATTCATTAAAGAGGCTGTTTCTTCCAGGGAACATATCTGGTTCCTTTGTCAAAGATGAGGTGGCTGAGTGTATTTGTAGTTGTGTCTGCATCTTTTAATGTGTTCCATTGATCTTCAGGTTTGTCTTTATGCCAGTACCATGCTGATTTTATTACAGTAGCTTTATGGTATAATTTCAAGTCAGGGGTTTTAATGCATCCTACTTTTCCTTTGTTATTCATGATTGCTTTTGATATTGTGGGTCTCTTCTGGCTCCAGACGAATTTTAGGAATATTTTCTTTGGCTCTATGAGGTTTGAATTTGGATCGCATTGAATCCGCATGATAATTTTGGGAGTATAACCATTTTCACAATGTTGGTTCTTCCTAATCAGAAGCAAGGAATATCTTTCCATTTTCTGAAATTCTCTTCCATCACTTTTCTCAGAGTAGTGTAATTTTCACTGTATAAATCTTTTACTTCCTTTGTGAGAGTGATACCTAAGTATTTCATTTTTTTCAGTGTTATTGTTATTCCTTTTCTTTCTCTTGTCTAATTGCTCTAGCTACTGTTTCCAGAACTATATGGAACAGGAGTGAAGACAGTGGACATCCTTAATTTTAAAGTGAGGTCTTTCAGTTTTTGCCCATTGAGTATGATGTTGGTTGTTCATTTCTCATAAATGGCTTTTATCAAAATAAGATATGGACCATTTATTACAATTTTCTGTAGGGTTTTTATTATGCATGAGTATTGGAATTTGTCAAAAGCTTTTCTCTGCATCTACTGAGATGACCATGTGGTTTTTGTCTCTGGCTCTGTTGATGTGGTTTATTACATTTATGGATTTGCATATGTTATAACATCGTGCATTCCTGGGATGAATCCTACTTGAATTTTCTTACTGGTTTTCTGAATTCTGTTTGCTAGCATCTTATTGACAATTTTTGCATCTATGTTCATTAGGGAGATGGGCTAATAGTTCTCTTTTTATATGGGTATTTCTTCAATTTTGGTGTCAGAATTATGCTTGCCTCCCTGAGTGAGTTTGGAAGAATTGCTTCCCTTTCAATTTCATTGAAGAGTTTGAGAGAAGTTGGAATTAAATCTTCTCTAAACTTCTTATAGAATTGAGCTTTAAATCAATAAGGATGCAGGCTTTTATTTGTCAGTGGGTTTTGGATTATATTTTCTCTTTTTTTCTATTTTATTCTATTGAGGGACAAACATCAATAAGACAGTTTCAAAATTGATTAATAGGACATTTTCAATAATTAATACATTTTACATTGTTATCTTCTTAGTGGTTATTCATAGTACAAGAAGCAGACAGGATGTCCTGTCTAAACACTATTACTACAAATCTTTCTTCTCATAGAATTAAGTAAAAGTAGCTGTGTATCTATCCTAACCATTTTATATATGCAAATAAAAAATGGTTCTTACTTTGTATCCCCTTTTTTGTTTAGTCCTGTCAAATGTGGGTATTCTATTGGCATTTAAATACTATAGGTGATTGAATTCAGCAAAACACTCCAATAGAATCCAGCAGTCCACAATAGTAGTGGGTTATTCACCGATTTGTTGACTAGAGCTTTCTACAGCTCAGCATATTAATACGGCTTTACTTTATATATCTCACTTTTATACTTTTTTGCTGGATGGTTAAGACCAAGATACAGCAAGACCTATATAACAAGAAATATAACTTTTATATCTGATAAAGTCAGTCAAGTCCCCTCAGGGTTTATCCTGTAACCCTGTACTGCAGTTTGTAGATCCTTTGTCAGTGTCAGCCAGGAGGGTGAGTCACAGCCATTGTTTGACTAGTTTGCTCTCTGTGAAAACCTGAGAGAAAGTTTTCTCTCCTTCTGACTCTCCTTAGGCACACTCTACATCATTGATCATATTCCTGTGTGGCTACATAATCTTCTTGATCAGAAAACTTGGGGCACAACTGAGTTGAATGACATTCCATTACAGATTCTCCTATGTCCTGAGTCTTCACTGACCTCGTAAGGCTAGGGTTGAAATGTTGGCTGACCTTGTAGCCCTTCTTTTCTCCAATTTTTGATCTGCAAACTTAGGTTGTTAACCCTGCAGAAGAGAAGTTTATTATTACCTTATAACATATGCAGTTCAGTTTACCCTATCTGTCTAAATATCAAACATCTTAGGCATAACATGGAACAAGTATTTTCCATCAAGTATTGATGTATTTCAATACATATTTTAAGTCAATACAGAATATGAAGAAAAAATGTAAAAAATAGGAATAAAAACATTTTTACACATAAATTTAGAAATCTGACCATATACAGCATTGTAGCAGAACACTCCTGTGATATCTTTTTTCTTGTGTCTTTTTTTTTTTCATTTATTACCCATTTAAGAAAAAAACAACTTTTACTTGTGAGACAGTATGATAATAATTGGTATGCCATGACAAGAAGTATGTATTTAGCAGACCAGAATGACAGGCATTCCAACCATGACCCTTCTATTACACATTGCTATCTTCAGTGCAGTTGCTTGGTTCACAGGTATTAGCATATATAGGCAGTAAAGTTGAGTATCTTACCAATTAACTGCTACTTTCAAAAACCTGCTGATGTTTCACGGGATCATTGCCTTGCCGAACTTGTGTGTACAACTGTATGGCTTTGTCCCTGTCCTGTTTCCTAGCTTTTCCCTTTACCCTCTCCTTGTTGTCCAATCCTCAAGTTCTCACTTTCCTTTTATTTATGTTATACCATTCTATTTGTATTTCTTCTTTTGATTTCTTAAATTATATAATATTTGCACAGGTGGGACTGGTTAATTTCACTTATGAGTATATCTTTGAGAAGCATCCTCTTAAATATATATGTTTTGAGTATATCATTCTTTATAGCTTAGTAATAGTTCATTGTATAAAAAAAAATATCTTTTCAGCATTCCTCATGTGACAGGCATATTGGTTGTTTCCAAGATTTGGCTATCACAAATTGTGATGCTGTAAACATAGCTACTCATATATCACTAAGGCATGATATTTTCAGTTCCTCTGGGAAAATTCTTAGTAGGGAGAGAGCTGGCTTGAATGGGATTTCCAGTCCTAGTTTCTTAAGGAGTCTCCACACTGATTTCCATAAGGGTTGCACCAGTCTACATTCCCACCAGCAGTAGAGAAGGGTTCACTTTTCCCAACAGCCTCTCCAACATTTGTTCTTGGATGATTTCTTTATGATAGCCATTCTTTCTGGCATGAGATGGTATCTCAGTGTTGTTTTAATTTGCATTTCACAGATGGCTAGTGATGTGGAGCATTTTTTCATATATTTATTCACTTCTTTAATGTCGTCCTCTGAGAAGTATGTATTCATCTCAGATGCCCATTTCTGGACTGGGGCTTTAAATTTCAGGGCCCTAATGTATCTTAGTTCTTTATAAATTCTAGAGAGCAGACCTTTGTGTGCCTATTAGTTAAGATTTTTTTTGAAATTTGTGGGTTGTCTTTTCACTTTGTTGACAATTTCTTTTGACATGCAAAAACTTCTCGAGAAGAGGAAGTCCCAGTTGCTGATTCTTTCAAGAGTTTCTCGTGCAATTTCATTTTTGTTCATGAATTATTTCCCCACCCCTATGTCTTCAAGAGTTCCTCCTACTTTCTCTTCCAGGAGATTGAGTGTTTCTATTTTAATGTTTAGATCTTTAATCCATTTTGACTTTAGCTTGGTGCATGGTAATAGACCTGGGTAAAGTTTTAGTTTTTGGCATGTAGAAAGCCATGTTTTCCAGCACCATTTGTTAAAGAGGCTATCTTTCTTCCAGGGAGCATGTTTGGCCCCTTTGTCAAAGATCAGATGACTGAGTGTGTTTGTAGAGGCCTCTTCATCTTCTAATCTATTCCATTGATCCTCTGGATTATTTTGTTGCCAATACAATGTAGATTTTATCACAGTGGCTTTTAGTATAGTTTCAGGTCAGGAATTGTAATGCCTCTTGTTCTACAGTCATACTACCCTGAACGCGCCCGATCTCATCTGTAATGCCTCCTGCCTTGTCTTTGTTGGCCACGATTACCTTTGCTGTTCTAGGTCTTTTCTGGTTCCAAATAAATTTTAGGAACAATTTCTCTAGGTCTAGGAGGTATGTTAGTGGCAGTTTGATAAGGATTGTGTTAAGTCTATACAACGATTTTGGGACTATGGCCATCTTCACAATGTTGGTTCTTCCTATCCAGGACCATGGAATATCTTTTCATTTTCTGAAATCCATTGCAATCTCTTTTCTTGGGGTAGTGTAATTTTCCATGAAAAGATCTTTGACTTCTTTGGTTAAATGAATTCCAAGGTATTTCATTTTCCGTGGTGCTATTGTAAAAGGTATTATTTCTATACTTTCCCTCTCAGTGGGTTTGTTGTCTGTGTAGAAGAATGCTATTGACATTTGAGTATTGACTTTGTATCCTGCTATGCTACTGAATTTGTGTATCAATTCTAGTAGTTTCTTGATGGAGTTTTTTAGTCTTCCAAGTAAAGTATCGTGTCATCTGCAAATAGTGATAATTTAACTTCTTTACCTATTCTTATTCCTTTTATTTCTCCCTCTTGTCTAATGGCTGTAGCCAATGATTCCACAACTGTATTCAATAGTAGGGGTGATAGAGGACACCCAAGTCTTATACGAGATCTGAGAGTAAGAGTTCAGTTTTTCCCCATTTAGAATTATATTAGCCCATAGGTTGTCATAGATGGCTTTCATTAAATTGAAGCAGAGGCCTTCTATTCCAATTTTCTACAGAACTTTGAACATAAATGACTGTTAAGTTTTGTCAAAAGCTCTTTCTGCATCAATTGAGATGATCATGTGGTTTTTAGATTTCACTCTATTAATACAGTGTATTACAATTATAGATTTTTGATTATTGAACCATCCTTGCATCTCTGGGATGAATCTTACCTGGTCATGAATGATGACTTGCTGTATTCTATATGCTAGGATTTTATTCAGGATTTTTGCATCTATGTTGATTAGGGAGATCAGCCTGTAGTTCTCCTTTTTAGTTGTATCTTTCCCTGGTGTTGGTATCAGTATAATACTTGCCTCAAGAAATGATTTTTGGAGAACTGTGTCCTTTTTAATTTCATTGAAGAGTTTGTGGAGTGTAGGGATTATATCTTCTATTAATTTCTTGTAGAACTCAGCTGTGAATTCATCAGGACCTGGACTTTTCTTTGTCAGCAGGCTTTTCATTACATTTGGTATTTCATTGGCTTTTATTGGGTTATTGAGAATTGTTATATCTTCTTGATTCGTTTTTGGTAATTTTTACCTTTTGAGGAATCTGTCCATTTCTTCTGTGTGTTCTATTCTCTGAGCATAAAGATTCTCGAAGTAGCAATTCATAATCTGAATTTCCACTGGGTCTGTGGTGATTACATCCTTTTCATTCCTTTTTGCTTGTATTTGAATTTTTTCTTTCCTCTTTTTGATGAGGTTAGCTAGGGGCTTATCAATTTTGTTTTGTCTTTCAAAGAACCAGCTTTTTGATTCATTGATTCTTTGAACTATTTTCTTCATCTCAAATGAATTTATTTCTGCTCTAATCTTTATGATTCCTTCCCATTTTGGGGGCTCTGGTTTTGGTTTGCTCTTCCTTTTTCAGATGTTGGAGGTGCAGCATTAGGGTGTTTATTTGTTCATGTTCTGTATTCCCAATGTGTGAGTTTACAGCTATGAATTTTCCTGTGAGATTTGCTTTCATAGCATCCCATAAATTCCGATAAGCTGTGGTTGAATTTTCATTGAATTGTGGATGTTGTTGAATTTCTTGTTAAATTTCATCTGTTATCCATTGATTGCTGAGTAGGGTGTTGTTTAATTTCCATGTATTTACTTTTTTTTCTGATTTCTTTTGTCATTTATTTCCAGTTTCATTGTACTGTGGTCAGATAATATGCATGGGATAATTTCTGTTTTCTTGCATACACTTAAGCATGACCTATGGACTAGTATGTGGTCTATTTTAGAAAAATGATCCATGTGCAGCTAAGAAAAATGTATATTCAGCTGTGTTTGAGTGGAACATTCTGTATATGTCCACCAGGTCCATTTGTTCCAAGCTTTGGTTCAATTCTTCTACTTCTATGCTAAGTTTTTGTCTGGTTGACTCATTTTTTTGAGATAAGGATATATTAATGTCTCCTTTAAGATTGTGGTGTTGGATATTAGATTTCTCATGTCCACTAAGATTTATCTTATATAGTTGGGTGCTCCTGTGTTTGGTGCATAGATATTTGTGAGTGTTACCTCTTCCTTTTGAATTTTTCCCTAACCAGTACATCATGGTCTTCTGTATTTCATTTTATTCTTCTTGGTTTGAAGTGTAGACTGTCTGAGAACAGAATTGCTACTCCTGCTGTTTTCTGAGGTGCTAGAGCATGTAGTATTGTTTTCCATCCTTTGATTTTAAGCCTATGAATGTCCTTTTGAGTTAAGCGCATTTCTTGTATACAGCATATTTTTGGGTTTTATTTCCTAATCCACTGTGCCAGTTGATTTCTCTTAATTGGTGAATTGAGTCCATTTACATTGATGGCTATAATTGAGATGTGGTGACTTACGATTGCCATGTTATTTACCTGTTCTTGTTTACTCCTTTTTGTCCTGTGTTTGTTTTCCCTATTTATTTCCCTGTTCTTGTTTGTGGAGTTCTGATCGTTTTGTTCCCTCTCTAGAACATCTTCCAGTAGCCTCTGCAGGGATGGCTTTGTCATTATGAAATTCTTTAGTTTTTCTTTGTCATGGAAATATTTCCCTTCTCCATCAAACTTGAAAGAGAGTTTTGCAGGGTATAGTAGTCTGGGCTGGAATTTGTTTTCATACAAAACTTGAAGAAGTCTGCTCCATGCTGTTCTTGCCTTCATGGTTTGTGAAGAGAAGTCGGCTATAATTCTGATGGGTTTTCCTTTGAAAAATGATCTGCTTCTTTTCTCTAGCAGCTTTCAGTATATTATTATTCCTGTGCTGGATTTCTGTGATCTTGACTACTCTATGTCTAGGTGTGATTTTAATTGAGTTGAAGTTATTTGGAGTTCTGTATGCTTTGGTTACTTGAATGTCAGATTGTTTCCTCATATTTGGGAAGTTTTCTGCTATTACTTCTGCCCATATTCTTTTTATATCATTTGTATTGACTCCATTTTTCTCACTGATACCTACTAGTCTCACATTGTTCATCTTGGCATCGTCTTGCAGGTGATAGATTATTTTTGCCTGCATTCTAATCGTTTTTAAGAGATCCTTTCTCACCATTTCACTAGCTGCACCAGCATCTTCAAGATCTGAAACTCTGTCTTCGCTTTCACTCACGTGAGTTTTACAAATTAGTTATTGATATTTTAAGTTCCTCTTTATCTCTCTGACTCTGGTTCATGCGATCTATTTCTTTTCTGTATTGCTCATTCAAGGAATCTGTCATATTTCTAATCTTATCTATGTTTTTGTCAATGTCTTCCTTAGAGGTAGCTATTAATTGTTTTACTGCAGAGATTTTTTCAGATTGGCTTTCTCCATATGTTTCCATATGTGATTCTTTACTTCAGATGCTATGAGTTCAGAGATTTCTTTTTTTTTATATCTGAAATTAATTCTTCTCTGAGTTCCTCTATACCTTTCTACTGTTGTTTCTTTGCTTGCAATACTGTTAATTCATGCATTTCAACTGAGCTAATGTCCTCTGCACTTTTTCTTGGTGGGCATTGGGTTTCCCCCATATGTTTCTGTATTAGATTCTTTACTTCAGATCCTATGAATTCAGAGATTTTTTTTTTTTATTTCAGGAATTAATTCTGCACTGAGTTCTTCTGTACCTCTCTGCTGTCGTTTCTTTACTTCTGTCACTGTTAATTCATTCAATTCAGCTGAGCTAGTGTCCTCTGCACACGTTATGTGTGGGTTCAAGGCCTGAGATGGCATTTTATTCCTTGTCTTTGTCGTTTTGGATAGCACTGACTTCTGACTTTTGGTGTAGAGCTTTGTTACAGTTGCAACCTTAGCCCCTACTGAAATTCGGATGGAGATCTACTAAGTTTGAGTTTATCCAGTTATGCCTGGCCTGGGTCTAGGTGTTGTGTGCAGCTCCTCCCTGCTGCAGTGCTTGCAAGTGAACCTGTTGTGCCCCTCTGGCACAACCGTGAATCTGTGGTGCCCCACTGTTGTATCTCTGCCCCAGGGAGCACAGGGGAATGCAGAAGTTCTTCCACACACTAGCCGGGTCTGGGCTTGGGATGGATCTGGGGGTCCTGAGAAAGTTGAAGCAGTTCTCATTCACTTGGCGGGCTTAAGGGCAGGGGCTCCGTAGGGTTGCAGGGGTCCAGAATGCGCAGTAGAGGGTCTCACTCAAGCAGGTGCCTGAGTTTTGGTTTGGAGGGGTCCCACGGGCGCAGGGAAGCTGGAAACTCTCCCACATATTAACCGGGCCTGGGCTGGGCTGGATCTGTATTACGTTTTTAATATCATTTCCTGTTATTGGGTTATTCATCTTGAATATCTTCTTGACTCAGATTTGGCATTTCATATGTTTCTTAGAAACCATCCATTCCCTTTGTTTTCCATCTCATGAGTGTTAAGATTTTGGATGTAGGTATTGATGATCTTTCTATAGTGTCTGTAGTGATTTTGTTCTTTTCAGTCCCTATTGCATGTATTTGAACTTTTTTCTTTCCTTTCTTTTTGATAAGATTTGTGAATTTTATTTATTCTTTCAGAGAACCAACTCTTTCATTAATTTATTCTTTATATTATTTTCTTTGTCTCGATTGCATTAATTTATGATGTAATCTTTGTAATATCCTGCCTTCGGGGCTGGGGAGATAACTCAGTGGAATAAGCGCTTCCCTGTAATATCCTGCCTTCTTTGGGCTTTCAGCTTCTAGAAGCTCAAAGTGAAGCATAAGATCATTTATTTGGGCTTGTTCTGCCTTCCTAATGTGTGAATTGACCACTATAAATTTCTATCTTAAGACAACTTTCATTGTATCCCACAGGTTGCAGTATGTTGTATCTGCATTTTTGTTTAATTTCTTTAATTTCATGTGACCCACTGTTCGTTTAGGAGATTGTTATTTAATATCCATGTGTTTATGGTGTTTTGTCAATCATTTCCAGCTTCATTGCACTATTGTTAGATAGTATACATGGGATAATTTCAATGTCTTTGCATTTACTTAAGCATGCTCTATGCACTAGTATATGGTCTATTTTAGAGAATGTTCCATGTGAAGGTGGAAGAATGTGTATTTCATTGTTGCTGGGTCAAACACTCTTTAAAGTTGTACTAAGTCCATTTCTTTACATGTTTGACTTAGCTGTATTATTTATTTGCTGATTTTTTGCCTTGTTGATCTATATCTCTATGATAGTGGCATGTTAAAGTCCCCTCACTTGCCCACTTGATTTCCATGTAGCTTTTTTTCTTTTTTACAAGTGGGTGCTTCTATATTAGCTGCATATGTACTTATAATTGTTGTCTCTCCTCTTGCAATTTCCTCTAGCAAATGTGTAGTGACCTTCTTATCTTTCTGAATCATTTTTGGTTTAAAGTTTATACTGTCAACAACTCAAGTAGCTACCCCTGCTTTTTTCTGGGTTCCTACTATATGGAGTATTGTTTTCCATCCTTGCACTCTTAGTGTATTAATTTCTTTTTGGGTTTAATGTATTTCTTATATGCAACATTCTGTTGGATTTTGTTTCTTAGTCTACTCTACCAACAGACTTGTTTCTTTTGATTGGTGAACTGAGGCCATTTACACTGATGATTATAACTGGTATGGATTGGCTTATATTTGTCATGTTATTATCCTGCTATGGGTTACATACTTTACCCCTATTTTAAATTACTTTCTCTGTTTGATGATTCCTTCCTGTTGTTCTTGAAGCTGTGGTTATTTCTGTCTCTTTCTAGGATATCTCTAAGTACTCTTTGTAGGGTTGGTTTGGTGGTCATGAGTTTCTTCAGTTGCTGTTTGTCATGGAAGTATCTTATCTCACCATTTAGTTTGATAGATAGTTTGGCAGGGTACATCAATGTAGGTTGAAGTTATTTTCTTTTAGGAACTGAAATACTTCATGCCAACCTCTTGATTTGATCATTGGTATTAAGAAATCTGCTGTGAGTCTCGTGGGCTTTCCATTGTAAGTGATCTGTTTGTTCTAATGGCTTTTAATATTCTATTCTTTTGTTGAATCTCTGGGATCTGGATTATTATGTGTCTACATGTAAATTTATTTTAATTATGGTAATTGGAGATCTATATGCCTATGTCAGATTCTTTGCTTATGTTAGGGAAATTTTCTGCAATTATTTCTGCAAATAGTCTTTTTATGCCATTTGCACTGACTCCTGGTGTTTCACTGACACCTATTATTTTTATATTGTTTTTCTTTATGTTGTCTTGTAGCTGCTGAATTGTTATTTTCTGCCTTGTTGATTTTAAGAGAGCTGCCTCTGTTATTTTTAAGAGATCTTTCCGTTCATGTTCATTAGCTGTACCAATGTCTTTGAGGCTTATAAATCTATCTTCAATTTTGTTCAAGCAGTTTTGCCAGCTTTTGATAGAATTCTTAATTTTCTGATTATTGCTTTGATTCTGTTTCATGTATATTATCATGAGGAACTCAAAGCAAAAATAAGTTCTGAAATCAAAAAAGAACTTTTTGATATGATCTGAAATACCGAAACAAGTCCAGATATATACAGAGGAAATCCAACTTGGAAGAAACACAGCAGAAAAAGAATTAATAACTACCTTTAAAGAAGACATGGATAAAAAAATTGAGGAGATCAGAAATATGATGGATTCCTTGAATGAGCAATACAGAAAAGAAATAGAACACATGAAACACAGTCAAAGAGATATAGAAGAACTAAAAATAGCAATCACGAGTCTA
>PVKA01017655.1:0-45309 GCA_004027165.1 Ctenomys sociabilis
ATTTAGATAGATAGATAGATGATAGATAGATAGATAGATAGATAGATAGATAGATAGATAGATAGATAGATATAGATGATAAGACAGACAGACAGACAAGAAAGCATTAAAGGCCAAGTGTAAGACAGGTTCAACTGAACTCAGTCTCCCTGTAAGACCTGTGAAAGAACTACACTGTGAAACTTATACGGTCCACAGAAGCTAGCCCACTCACCAGGTATAAATAAATTCTACCTTAGAACCCTAGGTGGCAATTGCCAACATATACGAGGTCTAATTCTTAACCCACAAAATAAGATAATAAAAATATATTTTTAAAGGTTATTTTTGTTTTGTTTTAGGACAGGGTCTCTCTGCCCAGGTCAGACTAGCTTCAAACTCACTTATGTAGCCCAGGCTGGCCTCAAACATTGAGATCCTCCTCACTCAGCCTCCCAAAGGGCAGGGGGGTGGGGATCACAGGCATGCACTGCCTCATCCAGGTAAGGTTAAGATATTTATCTTGCTGTATTTGCAGAACTAGAGAATGAACCCAGAGCTTCAAATAAACTAAGTATTCCAACATTGAGCAATATCCCTCACCCTAGATTATTTTTACAGAATGTGTTTAAGGTTGGAAGGAAGAATGTATTTTAGGGATGCTCTCCACTAACATGTATTCATGGATCTAGAAATGCTTATTTCTGTTGGTTGCTGGTACCCAAGATTTTTGTTATAAAATTAACTGACTAGAATATGTTTCAGACACTGAGATTTTTAAATGCCTGAATTCATAAAGTTTTAAAGCAACCTAAATTTTTCTTAATAACAGGCTTATGCTGAATTAATATTTTCCATTCCTATTCTCATATGTTAAGCTTTATTTGTCAGGAACAGGGGTCAACAAAGTAAAGCCCATGGACCCAATAAGGTCAGCTGTCTATTTTTCTCAACAGATTTATTGGAATAGCCAGGCTCAGCTTCAAATACCAGCTGGTCCTTTACAAAAAATAAAATTTACTAACACCTGGTCAGTAACAATAAAAGCTACTATTTAAGTGTTTGTGTTGTATGGGGCTGTGCAAACAGTTTTCAGATTTTCTCTTATTTGTTCTTCACAACAAATCTATGAAGACAGAACTGTCCTAATCCCCTTTTTACTGGAAAGAAAAGAGATATGGATTAGTTGTCTCAACATCACACTACCAGGGAAGAAAAGATGCCAACTCAGCTATATCTAATTCTACAGTTATGAAAAGGACTACAGGGGCTGGGGAGAGAACTTAATGGACTAAGCACCTGTCTCACAAGCACAAGGACATAAGTTCATTCCCCAGTATTGCATGCTACGCCAGCCCTGAAACAACCTATAAGCCCAACACTAAAGAGGCTGAGACAGGAGGATCACTAGTAGTCTGAACTGCACAGCAAGACCCTATACTAAATAAATAAAAAAGAAACAAAAGAGCTGGGCGTGGTGGCGCATGCCTGTAATCCCAGCACTTGGGAGGCTGAGGCAGGAGGATTGTTGTGAGTTCGAGACCAGCCTGAGCTACAAAGTGAGCTTAAGGCCAGCCTGAACTGCATAGTGAGACCCTGTCTCAAAAAGACAAAAGAAAAGAAAAGTAAGGAAGAAAAGGACTACACTAAAATCTCAGGTAAGGTGTTTTGATGCACATTTGTAAGCACTGTCCCCGAGTTTGGCTCCATTCCCCAGGAAAGCCAGTCATCCAAGCAGGCCAGGTCTTTTCAAGCTCTAGTATTTTGTTATAGTTTGTCACAAATAATCAACCTGCAGTTCTAATAAGCAGTTGAGGCAGTAGGATTAACTTAGTTTGAGGTCAGCCTTGCATTTAGTAGGCTGAGGCAGGAGGATTAACTTGAGTTTGAGGTCAGCCTTGCTTACATAGTGAGTTCAAGGCCAGTCTGAATTACATAGTGAGACACTGGCTCAAAAAACAACCAACAGAGGGCCGGGGAGATGGCTCAGTGGAATAAGCCCTTCCCTGGCAAGTGCAAGGGCCTGAGTTCAATCCCTGGTTCCTCCACAAAAAAAAAAAAAAAAAAAGGAAAATCTCCCCTAACTAAATCATGCCTATAATCCCAACACTTGAAAGGCTAAGGCAGGAGAACTGCCACAAATGTGAGGCCAGCCTGTGCTACACGGTGAGCTATAAACTACAACTGAACTACATTAGCAAGAGCCTGTCTCAAAAGACAAAGATGAAAATCTTCCCAGATTTTTATATTTAAAAAGGAATCAGACTGGGTACAGGAGTTCACAACTGTAACCTAGCATTCTGAGGGATGCTGGAGCAGAATGAGCACAGATATATGCAGAAACCCAGCATACATCACATATGCACTCAGCAAGTCACTCAAGGAGAAAGAAAAACAGAGCTTAAGGCCCTGGATTAAATTCCCAATACTGTAAGAAAAACAAAAACCTAGTAATTTACTGTGAGAGCAAGATTTAGTCACCAGTTAAGTAGCAGTAAAAAAGCAAAGTCCATAAATACCCAACCACCTGCCAACATACAAAAGTAATGTCTTTAGCCACTCATTAGAGAAATTACTTAAAATGGTTTTTTTTTTTTTTTTTTTTCTTTTTGGGACAGGGTCTCACTATGCAGTTCAGGCTGGCCTTAAGCTCACTTTGTAGCTCAGACTGGTCTCAAACTCACAACAATCCTCCTGCCTCAGCCTCCCAAGTGCTGGGATTACAGGCCTGCATCACCACGCCCGGCTTAAAATATATTCTAATTAATTTTTTTATTTTTAATTTATATTTGTATGTTTTGAGATAGGGTCTCACTATCACTTGAGGCTGACCTTGAGCTCACAGTGATCCTCCTGTCTCAACCTCCTGAATGCTGAGATTACAAGTACATATACACCAAGCTACTCCAATTAACTTTAAGTAGAGAACAAAATATAGAAGGAGGCTACTTTTACTTCAGGGATGATATGATCAGATGATATACACTGGAGGTGAATCAGATTACCACATGAAAGCTACTTTGCTTGTAAACAGGCACAAAGAAATGGTGCACAAAAGTTTATTTATTTTTATTTTTTCTTTCTTTTTTTTTCTAAATTTTTTTTCCATTTATTTTTATTTTATTAAAATACAAATGTCAATCAGACAGTTTCAAAACACCTTAACCATACAGAGTCGATGAATTAATACATAGCAAACTGTTTTCATAACGTTTTGGTATTGTACAAGGTGCATACATGATATTATATTTACAGGACAAAAGTTTAAAACAAGTTTTTTTTATTATTTTGGGGTCTTACAACTGAATTATCCATTGGTTATTACATTAAATAAGCACATCTGTAAGAACAGACTAAACCACTCTGTTAAGAAACACAATGTTCTGTAGTAATTTTAAAAAGTTCATAATCCAAAAGAAGATAAGAATATGATTATCACCCCTAAAAAGGATACAAAAGTTTGTGAAATTTTTCAATATTCCCCCTTCACTTTGGCTTCATGTTTTTCAATGCAATGAATCAGACTAGAAGAGACAATAATGTGATCTAAGAATGAAAATTACCTCAAAGAAATAGTAAGTGGGAGGACTAAGAGTTGCCCCATCTGCTTGGGAAAAAACTAGAGAAATGCATGCCTCCAGCCAAGGTTAGCTACCTGCCATCACAGATCAAAGTTCCAAGCAATCCACATACTGAACATGAACCAGCAGCCCTAGACACTCAGCAGTGCAGGCCACTGCCCTGGTACCCTTGACAGAGCCTCAGTACCAATGAAAATTATTTCTTTCCTTTTTCTTTCAAGAGGGAAAAAAATCTAATTACAGACCTCAAGCATCCCTTCCCCAGATTGAAAAGAAACAGAAGATAAAAGCCATCAACAGAAGAACCGCGCAGGGTGATATGTTGGAGAGTGGTGGGACACACCAGGGCTCTGCAGTGAGGAGCAACATGAATGGACCGTCCCGGAGTCTGGCTCCATTCCCCAGGGAAGCCAGTCATCCAAGCAGGCCAGGTCTCTTCATGCTCTAGTATTTTGTTAGTTTGTCACAAATAAGGCCAAATTATGAACCTGTAGTTCTAATAAGCAGCTGAGAAATATTTCTAGTATTTTCCAGGTATCCAGAGCACAAGGCAACAGCAACAGACTTCTGATAGTACCATAAATTCCTGGGGACTGAATACTTAACAATGAAACCTTGTAGTAAATCTCTTTGGGGTGGGGGGAGAGAGAAAAAGCATGTAGACTATATAAACATTTTGGTCTAAGTAAAATAATGTCAAGTGATAAAAGAACACAAAATAGGTATTACAATCATGTATGTAAAAAGTCTGTATTACAATCACAAGGATTAGATGGACACAAAGTATTTAGATCGAGGTACTGATGAGTTACTCCATAGTTTTACTACTTCACTATTTTGCTTATAGAAATTCTTTTATATATCAAATAAAAGAAATTTTGAGAAATACTAAATATAGATAAGCACTGGAATGGAAGCTCATAGCCTTACATATGGCATCTCCTCTATAGCTTCTAAACTCTATCAGAGATCCTAAGGGAAAAAAAAAAAAACTGTACCGCGTGGGACGCCTGACCTTTCAGTTGGCTGACCAAAGTAACCACTAGAGGTCACCATTATGTTTAAATAGTGAAGATACAAGGTTTAGTAACAGCTTTAAAAAAAACCTATCAGTTCAAAATTCTTCTGTTGCCATATGTAGTGATACACACCTGCAATCCCACTACTTGGGAGGTTGAGGCAGGAGGAGTGTTGCCAGCACAAGTTACAAAGTGAGTTCAAGGCCAGTAAGAATTACATAGTAAGACTCTGTCTCAAAAAGCAAGTAAACAAAAAAATCTTGTGAACACTAAATATTACTTATCAATGATCAACATGTATTAAATTTATTCTTATTCAGTAGAAGGACAAGGTACGGTCTTATGTGCTTCTATTGTTCAAGCATAGTAACAATGATAACCTGAAAAAGAAGTGTGTATTTACTGGTGTAGAACTAAACAAATTAAGAACCTGAAAGAGTAAATAAATCTGAAAAATACACACACACACACACACACACACACACACAATTTCCATTCAGGAGGACAGGAGAAAACCAACTCAGTTTATCTTTCAACTCTGTTTATGATTCAACAGATCACTGTACTGTAGGGGCTATACAGTGAAGTAAGATGAGCTCTGACAACTAAGAACATAATACATAAATTTTTTAGGGATGAATAGAGCAGATAACCTTAGTAGCACTGCTGGGTCCAGAGAAGGAACATATTAAACTGATGATAACCATATAGTATGTGCTAAGAAGGAAGAAGACAAGGTTCTCTGAACCTACATAATGGTGAACTTTTATATTAAGGTCTCAGGGATGATGTAAACCTGTTATTTCACTGTATAGTGGGGAACAGTGAATCTCATGGTAGTCTTCCCTGACACCAAGGCATCTGTGACTCACTGGGATAAGTCTTCCTTAGATGAATGGGTAACATGTTCCCATCAGCTAGAAGCACCACTGTACCCATGGCTGTCCCAACAGGTGGTTTGTACCACCATAGTTCATAGCCACCAGGCATAAGACATACAAATTATGGCCCCTTTGATAATATATTAACACCACCTCTGGGAAAAGGTGGAGTGGAAGGGTTGCTGGAGTCTAGAAAAGAGGCCACCTACCTGATTCTAATGAGTGGGTTCTGGGGGGAAGGGAGTTAGGAGTCTTTGATATGTGAAAAGATAGGCACTGAAACAGATCCTGATCCAAAGCTTTCTAAGCCATGTGACATCAGGAAAATGGCAGTGCAGGAGGCTAAGGTCTGTGCTCTGGGAATGAAGGAAGGGTAATTCATGAGCCAAGAAGAATGGACGCCTTCAGAATGCATCAAGACACTGAAGTAGGCTCCAGCAGCCACACGGTGAGGCCCTGCTTTCAGGAGCAGCCTGCTGGGCTCTTCCCATATGGCTAGATCACTTCTCCTCTTGCACTGCCTATACCTCTGGAGTTTCTCAGACAATTAAAGAGGGAAAAAAAGCTCCAAAAGGACGCTCTCAGACTTCCTTTTGATAAAACACGTGGGGGCACATATCACCTCAATGTGTGCTCTAATTCACAGCAATTCTCCTATCCAAGTACTAAACAGGCCTGACCCTGCTTAGCCTCCAAGATCAGACAAGATCAGGCACATTCAGGGTGGAATGGCCATAGACATAATTCACAGCAATTCTAATACTACCAAAACTTAACAATGAAGAAGCAGAACTGAGTCAGGGATGGGGGGGCGGCATTGTTTGCTTGCATGCATTATTTATAAGCCTCATCCGGGAAGGAATTTTGACTTATCTTCATTTTTATTTTTTTGTGAAACCAGGGATTGAACTCAGGCCCTTGCACTTGCCAGGGAAGCGCTTATTCTACTGAGCTATCTCTCCGGCCCCTGGGATGGAACTTTTTAGATTAAAATGATGGATAAAAAATGAATAAATTCCACTCCCCACATGTTATACAAAGAGGCATATTGCTCAATTACTATTAATAGCTTGAAATGTCCTATAGTACGCCAGCACTTCAAAATGCCCTTCCTGGTTTCTCTTTCTGTTATGGCTTGTCTCTATGCACCCCTCCAAAGCCTCAGAAAGTCATATGTGGGGCTTTTTCAGAAGTGGCTGGATCCAGTGTGTGATGCTAGGACTAAGGATATATGCTTACTAAATCAATCTACTGATCGGTCTGGCATTGCCCTAATCCTGAAGTCCTAGACATAATATAAAAGGGGCAGCAGGACACTGTTAAAGCCCCGCTCTTGTTTGTTACCTTCTGACCATCATGAACCATTCTGCTCTGTGAATGCCCCTTTGCCATGTGCCATACTGCCTTGGGACCAGCCAATTGTGGACTGAAACCTCCAAAAAGTGTGAGCTAAATAAATCTTTCCCCTTTTAACTTTAGGTGTTGGATATTTTATCTCAGCAGTGAGAAAAGTAACTAAGTCAGTCAACATATCTGTGTCTCACACAGGATCCCACACAGGATCTCACAAAGCTACCCCTGGTGTCCTCAATCTTTTGCTTCTCCAAGGAGCCTCCTTACTAGTAACTAGGGTAACAGATGTGTACCACCAAACCCAGTTACCATTTCTGATGTCAACAACTGACTTGAAGTTCAGTCCCTTTAGATTTCTACAGTATTTCTGAACTTTCCACAATGCTTATTTTACTCCCTCTTTGTGACCCTCATCTGTGTAGTGTAATCTCTCCTGCTATAGTATAAAAGACTAAGGTCAAAGGGCATCTTATCACATTTTCTGTGGAGATTGCTACTCACCAATTCTTCAAATAGCAGACACTTAAAATTTTGGTTAAAACAAATACATTAAGGGGCCGGGGAGATGGCTCAGTGGAATAAATGCTTCCCTGGCAAGCGCAAGGCCCTGGTTCCACCACAAAAAAAAAAAAAAAAAAAATCATCAAGATCTTGTATGTCACCTCACCTCAGCTAATAACTGTATTATTGAGAAAAACAAAACATGAAGAGATATCAACTTAAAGAATGTAGTTAAATATGGGGAGGTTGTTTTGGTTTTTTCAGAAAAGGTTTTTCTATGTAGTCTAGCTGGCCTTGAACTCATGGCAATCTTCCTGCTTCGGCCATCACATCTGCTAATAAGGTTAAATGTTAACCTAAAAATTTTGTTTACCTATGTATCTCTAAGTCACATAAGTTTAGACACAGAATTATTACTTCTGTGGCACACACCTCTAAATCACACCATCCAGAAGGCTGAGACAGGAGGATCACAAATTTAAGCCCAGACTGAGCAACTCAAAGACCCTATATCAAAATTTTGAAATACTGAGAAAAGACTGGGGCTATACATGACCCTGGGTTCTGTCCCCAACACCATGAAATAAATCAATTAAACTATTTTCATATTATGTACATGAGGCCATTAGTAAAAAACAGGGTTTTCCAGACTATTCTCAAGAGCCTTTGTTGGGGAATGGAAGAGGAACAAGGTTTTCCTTTGTTTCAGTTTAACTCAGTAATACACTAACACAGCCTTAAATGCAGAACTGAACTCAAAACTATGGCAAAAGAGCACAGAGCAATGGGACAGCCACAATGCACTCAATACACACTTGGACACTGATAAGAAAATAGCCCCTAGCAAAACACAGTGAACTAAAGTGTAAAGAAATAGGTCATTAGAAAGTCTTCCAGGACATAACCATCATCACAGAGATTGTATCTTATCTAAAAAGGCAAAAGTTTAGGGCCTTAGGAAAAACTCTGTGGGTTGCCAGGCACAGTGACACACATCAGTAATCTTAGCAGGCTGAGGCAGAAATATCCCTCTAATTTTGCCCAGCCTGGGCTACAAGTGAGTTCAAGGCCAGCCTGAACTGCAAAGTAAAACCCTGTCTCAAACAAACAAAAACTGTCATGGTAACCTATTAGCCACAAAGATGAAATTCTACTGTAAAACAGTTGAGACAAATACAGTTGACTGAAATGAAAGGATAAGGGAGTGCCAAAGGATAAAGGAACAAAAACAAATTCACAAAGATCAGAAGTAATCTCAAATACCAACTGGAATAACCTCACCAATGCCATAACAGAGGCTACAGTGTATCCTAATGCAAAAGATTCAGGGTCCAAGCAAAGAGACCACTGTTGAAATTTTATGGCAACTTTATTTAGGCGGAATCGGGGACCCTTGTGCTTGTCAGGGAAGCACTTATTCTACTGAGCCATCTCCCCAGCCCCTTATGGCAATTTTAGAGTCCTCAAATGGAGCAAAGTTAGCGCATCGCCTGCTCTTTTCAAACCCAGCCATAGGAGGGCAGTCTCCCAGTTTCAGATATTAAATTGGGCCATTCAGCTTGCTGGTGAACTGCCAAAATAAGAGACTAAGATCTCTGAGATCTTTCTTTTTTTTTTTTTTTTTTTTTTTGTATGTGTCTGTTTATTTTGGTCTTTTTGAAGTAGGATCTCACTGTGCAGCTTAGGCTGGTCTTGAACTTGCAATGATCCTCCTGCCTCAGCCTTCCAAGTGCTGGGATTATAGTTGTGTGCCACACCCAGCTCTGAGATCTTTTAAATTGATATAAATTATCTTTGTACAAATCTTTAAAAATCCTTACATAGAAATACTAGGATAAAGAACTCTTACCAAACAAGGAAGAATAGTTCTATCTATGTCCTCTCCTTCCCAAAATGCCACCAGGATGATAACGAAGGCCTATAATGGACCAATAAGCTCAGATGGGCACAGGAAGAAATAACATGAGGGGCTGACACTACAAAAAGACTAATAAAACTGACAGATGAACTCTGGAAAAAAAATAAAGAGTCCTATAACAAAGGAAATATAATCATAATAAACCACATGGCCTGGTTCTAATAATGTTCACATAATCATACGAACACTACATGCTGATGTAATGACATATATACACCACATAGCATACAGCCCAGAATATCTGTTGAGAAATGTGACAGAACTGTTAAAGGAAAAAAGGAAGTGCTGGGTATAAATCTCTGTGATCAAGAGAGAGAGATACAAGAGAAAAAGACTCTTAAGACTAATCATTTTTTTAAAGACATGTCTTACTAAGTCAGAAAATTGCCCAGGCTGGACTCGAACTTGTGATTGCTCAACCTCCTGACTGCTGGGATTATAGACATGTACTACCATACCCAAGCTTCTCTTCTTCCTCACTCTCTTCCCTCCTTTCCTTCTGCTTTTTTTTTTTATGTATTTGGTTATGGGGTCTCACTACAGCTTAGACTTATAGTGATACTCCTGTTTTCAGCCTCCCCAGCATTGGGATTACAGGCATGTGCCACCACACCTGGTCTCAGTGGCTGGCTCAGCACACCTGGGGGCAGGGCCAGCA
This sequence comes from Ctenomys sociabilis, assembly GCA_004027165.1. NCBI lineage: Eukaryota > Metazoa > Chordata > Mammalia > Rodentia > Ctenomyidae > Ctenomys > Ctenomys sociabilis. The sequence continues at coordinate 9,891 of PVKA01017655.1, forward strand.
GGTCAAGTGGTGCCAGGAATTGAACCCAGTCCCTGTGCTTTACTAAGCAGGCACTTAGTCATCTCGCTGGCCCTTCTTTTTTTGTTGTGTTGTCTTTGAGACAGTGTCACTATGTTGTTCAGGATAGCCTGGACTCACCTTGTAACCCAGGCTGGCCTGTAACACATGGGGACCTTCCTGCTTCAGCCTCCCAATTATTGGGATTTACAGATTTGCACCACCATCCCCAACTTCAATTTCTAAGGGGATGGGGTGTCAAAATACAAATTGACAGAATTTATTACTAACATCCTTACCTAAGCATAAAATTATTAAAGAATATATTCAGGATGAAAGTTAACTAAGAAGAACTAAGGTAAGATTAAAAAAATAGTAGCTGGGCAAACTAATATACTATTTATCCTTAATACTTTTGGAGGCTGAAGCAGATGGATCACAAATTTAAACCCAGCCTGGGTAATTTAGAAGCTTATTGAGACCCTATCTCAAAATACACACACACACACACACACACACACACACACACACACACACACACACACACACACACACACACACACTTTGGTATTTTAGAGAAGAAGTCTACAGGGTGTTCAGGGTCTCACTTCTTAGTGATTCGCCTGTTTACAGCCTCCCAAGAGCTGAGATTACAGGCGCCAACAACCAGTCTCAATTGCCATCTCAGCATGTCCCAGGGACAGGGCTGGCACAGCAGGCCTGGGATCCAACCCCAGCCCCTGTGCCCACTTGCAGGCTCTGAGCTATTTGGCCGGCCTTTTTTTTTTTTTTTTTTAAATGTAAAAAGGGTTTACAGGTGTAGGTCAGGATAAAGGCTCTCAGCTCAATCCCCAATAGTACCCACCCAAAACAGTAAACAACGAAATGGCTACTAATTATCACAGAAAACAAAAATACTATTAACTGGTAATGGTGATCAACACTGAAATATTCTAAAGTTCTGTGTTGTCTAGGAAGAGAATTTGATAACCAATAATGCTAAGTTTGGACTTTAAAAAAAAATTCTTAAGGTGGTCCTTGTAGGCTCTACTATATCCTCTGCCTCAGAAGATATAATTTTTGAATTAGTAACAGAGCTTTCAAACATACAAAAGTCAAACTTATTAGCATTATATATGAAACTGATAATTATATGGTCACAGTACAGGTTTTCAACATATTTCTTTTAGATCTGGGGTGGTGTTTGAGACAAGGTCTTGCTATGAAGTACAGTCTGGCCTTGAACTTGTAGCAATCCTCTTACCTCAGCCTCCTAGAGTGCAGGTATTATAAGCATGTATCACTATGACTAGATCATTTCTCAAATGAATGGACAGATCAAAAACAAAAATAGAGAAGACCTAAACAATACAATGAACTAGTCTGAGCTAGAATCATCAACTCAACAAGCAGACCACAAATAGATGAGTTATAGAAATTCAACTGAAGTTTAGGCATGCCTTAACGAATAACAAAAGACGATTTTTGCCTTTATCTAAGTGGAAATGTTAAACGTGCAGTTAGAAGAGGCATTTCTGAACATGATGCAGTTAAGAAACACTTACCAAAGAAGCAGATAACCTCAGCATATAACTCATCAAATTTAAAAAAGGGCAAAAGACTAAACGAAAAGAAACAAACATACAAAAGACCCCAAAACAGTCAGAAAATAAAGATGCGTGAAAAAAAAAAAAAAAACTGGGGGGACTGCGAGATGGCTCAGTATAATAAGAGCCTGCTTGCAAGCTCAAGGGCCTGAGTTCAATCCCTGATTCCGCAAAAAAAAAAAAAGGCTCAATAATGCCCAAACCCTTTTCTTGGAAAAGATAAAGTTCTAAGATACATGGGGCTGGGTAGGAAGAGCGCAGTACAATACTAACAAAGGAAACATTAAAGATGGGGGGAAATATGACAACAAAAGAATTAATGTGTGTCAGGTACATATACCAAACATCCATATCCACACAAGAACAGTCATGCATTACAAACATGCACTAATAAAGTAAAAAACTAAAAAATAAGAGTACTGTGAGTTACTTTCATCTGAACATATATACAGCCCTGAAAAAGAATGAATTTACCAACATTTAGGAAGAAACAAGAAACTGATCATGAGTGGTGACTTACAAGAGACAGGGATAGTAAGGACAACTTTAATCTCTTAACAAGTTTGGCTTTTAGACACACAGAGAAAAATTAGAAAAGCAATGACGCTGTGGTGAGACTTGGAGAGAGAGAGAGAATATATGTGTGTGTGTGTGAGGGAAGGGGTGTGTGGCAGGAGCAGGGTGGCTTAACTTTGCTTCTACTGAAGTAGAGATACCTTAAGACGTAAGTGGAGATGTTAAACAGGGACAGGTACTTAGAAGAGATGTTACTAAAACACTGCATTTGGAAGTTGTCTGTATTCAAACGATAATTAAAACCACAAGTTTAGCTAAAAATAATCTAGTAAAATAAAACACTAGGGGCCGGAGAGATGGCTCAGTAGAATAAGCAATTGCCTGCCAAGTGCAAGGGTCTGAGTTCAATCCCTGGTTCTGCCAAACAAACAAAGAGACAAACAAACAAAAACCACTGGTTTTCAGAGTGTGGTCCCTGGACCATCAGTCTTACCTGAGAACTAGATGCAAATTTTCAGGCCTCTACCCTAGAACTGCTTAACTAGAAATCCTGAAAATTAGGGCCCCCAGTCTGTACTAACAAGCCAACCAGTTAATTTTAACATGAGATACAACTTGAGAACCATGGTCATAAGAAGCCAAGAGAACTTGGTGCTTCCTTGGAGAATTTCAACATTTAACAGAGGAGGACAAGCCTACAAGAAAGGCTGAGAACAGTGAGGGATGGGTAAGAAAATAACTGACAGTCCTCCAAAGAAATGAGAGAGGTTCAGTGTAGAGTACCTCCAAGATTCAATGTGATAGTGCCAAACAGAAGTAGGATGCTGAAGAAAGAGCTGGTGAGGATGACCAGTTCTGAACAGCTACACTAAGATGACAATAGGGTGATCATGGAAGTAGCTGACAAGGTGAAGTGGTTTTTGTTGTTGTTGTTTTATTTTTAACAGGACAACTTGAACGACAAATTGCCAGGGGAGGGAGGAGTCTGGCTGTGAAGGAGAGTGGCTCTGGTGGCATGTCCAGGGGGCAGTGCAGCAGTGTACCTTGGCAACAGGAGCAGTTCACAGAGGTAATGGTTAGAACTGTGAAAAATGCTGGTAGACCACTTCTTGTCAGAATTATTACTACTCTGTAAGCTCTCTAAAGAGCCACACCCCCCACTGTGGCACCCAGGCTAGTGGTTCCCAATGCTCTGTCTTTGGTGGCACTGGAATGGACAAGGTTGCCAAAAATGAAGGAGGGGTTGGAGTGCAAAGCATGAGTGGAAAGACTGTCCTTGATTGCAGGAGTAGATAACCTTTTAACAGAAGGAAGGAAGGAAAAATGGATGGGCACAGATGTGGGAAGTCTGGTGGCAGGAAGCTAGAGAAGCTATCATCAAATGGGTTCTATTTCCTTGTAGGGTCATCTGCAAGGCCATCCCTACTGAGATACGGATGTGTCCCATTCTCTCAGCCTACTTCAGACTACTGACTAACCATGTATTTATGATTTGGTTCCCATGTAGGTCTGCCCAAGAGGCAAGAATGTGCTGACAATACAAATGTCTTCTTCCCTTTCTTTTATTCATTTTTTGGTGAAAACCTGAGGATTAAATGCAGGATTTCACACATGCTACCACAAGTGTTCTACTACATCTCTAGTCTTTTTAATAAAGTTTGCTTTTATAAAAAAATTTTGAGACAGGGTTGAAATGGCCTCAGCTGGCTTCCAACTTGTGAATCTGCTCCTGAGTAGCTGGAAATATAGAAATGAATCATTGTGTGAGGCAAAAAACAAAAACAGATTTCTCATAGTGAATTCATAGTTTTTTTGTTTTTGTTGTTGTTTTGTACTTTAGGACAGGGTCTACTACAAGGTCTCACACTGTGTAGATCAGACTCATAGTGATCCTCTTGTTTACAGACTCCCAAGTGCTGGGATGACAGGCACCCCTGCCACCAAACCCAGTCTCAATTGCCATCTCAGCCCAGGGGAGGGGCCAGCACAGCAGGCCCAGCAATTGAACTCCCAGCCCCTGCCTCTTAATGAGTTTTAAACTGGCTGTCACTACCACTGACCTAATCATTTTTATAGAGCAGTACAGTCGGCTCTCTGGATTCCACATCCACGTATTCAATCCATTTGAGACAGAAAGATGTGGGGAGAAAAAAACCTGTATCTAGTCTGTACCCAAGATACACATATTTCTTTCTACTATTTCCTAAACAATATGGTACAACAACCATAATTACATATTGTATTAGATACTATAAATAATTTGGTGATGATTTAAAGTATTCAGGAAGATGTGTATAAATCACATGTTAATACTACACTGTTCAGAAAAGCAACTTGGCATCTTAAATTTGGTATCTGCAGGGAATCTGGGAGCCAACCCTCTGAAGATTCTGAGGGAAAACTATATTTCCAAGAACCATGCAGGAAATAAAACAAGTAGAAGTATGGGTATGCTAACAATTACTTAGTCCATTATTTATTACACAGATCATAAATCCTGTGCAACACCTGACAACCATAAGAAACACAAAGTCCTATTGTATTTATAACCCAATAATAGAGAAATTAGCTCCACAAAGGACAGAAAGAATTAACAGAAGAATACACTGACTTCAGAGGGAAATCATATAGAAAAGAAAAATGCCTTCTTGTAAGAGTAGTTATGGGAGAAATTGGCTGTCAAGGGAAATCCTGGAATCAGAGTAACTTTAAAAATATAATGACTTAAAGATTAAGCACAGTGGCACATTTCTCTACCCAGCTAATTCAAATACTCAGGCAGGAGGATCCTGGGTTCAAGGCTAGCCTGAACAACTCTGTGACACGCTGTCTCAAAATAACAAAAATTAAAAGGACAGAAAAAGTAGTTCAGTGTTACAGCACTTGAGTAGCATGTAAGAGACCCCAGTGTGGGAAAAAGTAAAGTAGAGGACTTAGAGATAGTCTTGCTTATAGGCAAAGGCAGTGCAAATTCTCTGGAATCAAATACACAGTAAACCAGATGTGTCCTTCCACACCTATAATCCTAGCACTCAGGCTTAGGGAGAAGGACCCAAAGTAATTCAAGGACCAGCTGGGCTACATAGCAAGACCCTGTGTGAAAAAATAAATAAACAAAAACAGAAAAACACTACTTCCACACAAATGATTCTGGACTTTCACATATTGGCAGTCTCTCTACAGAAGCAAAAAGGCATGCTGTGAATTAATCTTGAGTTTATTTGGAGCCCTAAGGACAAATTCTCTAGTCCTCCAACTCTCAGGCACCCTATTATATCAATCTGCACTTCCTAACTTGTTCTCCTTGATTGCCTCCATCACAGCTTGCATTCTGCCCTAAGAAGCAGTTTTTCCATGGTCTGGGAATGTCTGCCATTGAATATCTTGGTTAGTGGCTCATATGATGACGCTTAAGCTCTGTGTAAATGATCTGATCACTTTGGATATTTGAAAAGTGCCTAGCATACAGCAGATGCTTAAGATTCATTTCCTCCTTTTCTTCTTTCTGTTTTGCACTCATACTGAGAAGGGGAGGAAAAAGAACAAAAAATACAACTGCTTGTAAGACAGCATCTTTCTAGTATAAAAGTATTGATAAAGTGAGAACAATTTCTCAGTGCCTACCTTGTGTCTGTGGGCTGTATGGAGACAGGAGTTTGGACCTCTTCTTTTCATATCCCTTCTGTGTGATGTCCCCTAAAACAGCAAAAAGACAGAAATAGGTTACACATTATTCTTGATGGTTCACTATAAAAATAAGATTAATTACAGTGTTACAAAATTATCACATAGTATGTGTGTAAGGGGTATATGATTCTTTGCCAAGATTTTGCAAAGTGATTTCCCACAGGCTGGGAGGTGACCTCTTGTGGGAAATTGCAGGCTTGTCCCTACCCCATCTTGCTATCAATCTGCTACATACCATGGCAAAGATTCCCAAGGTTCTAAGTACCACTGGGTCCCTTGGTATTTAAGATATACCCAAAACAGAAAGAATAGCATAAGACTAATAAGATGATTATCTTTCTCTAGAAGTTTCAGCTTAACCAAATGAGTACAACTTGTGAGGCCTTGTTCTCTGGTTATAGAGAACCACATAAAATCAGAAGTCTCATTAAGAGAAAGTGGGGGCCAGGGAGATGGCTCAGCAGAATAAGCACTTCCCTGGCAAGTGTAAGTAAGGGGCCTGAGTTCAATCCCCAGTTCTGCCAAAAAAAAAAAAAAAAGTATGCACAAAGCACAAACACAGTAAATGCAATAAGCACAAACTGATAACAGAAAAAAGTATTCAATTTGAGTGGCAAGAAATGTAGCAAAAGAGGGCTGGCAAAATAGCTCAGCAGATTAAAGTGCCTGCAAGCAGGCGCAGGGAGCAGGGGTTTGATTCCCAGGCCTGCTGTGCTGGTCCTGCCCCAGGGTGCGCTAAAATAGCAATTGAGACTGCAGCGCGCACCTTAGAAGGTTGTAAATAGGTGGATCACTATGAGTCCCATCTAGCAGTAGACCCTGAACACCCTTCCCTAAAATACAAAAACAAAACAAAACCCAGTGATGGAAGTATGAAAAGCATAAAATGAAGGGAGAGAGTGAATAAAACTGAACACTAGATAGGACTTGTGAAGTGACTGGCTATGGTGGCTTCTGGCATTTGCAGGCAGGTTTTAGCAAGAGGTACCTCTCTGGTGAAAAAGAAGATAACCGAAGGGCCTAGATCAGGCCCCGGGGGGACAACGAAGCCCCTCATCTAAAAGGCAAAAAGTAACGGTCTGGAAAAAAATTGCCTGTATGTATACAGTTGCTAACACAATAAGAGACCAAAATATTCAACAGAAAAAAATATTTTACACAGTATTTTAAATTTTAGAATATCAATATATTTAAGCACATGTAGCATGAAAAACAAACAGTCTGCATAAAATGTTTGCATGTTTTGGTAGCTCTGGGTATTGTGCCTCCTGCCTGGACCTGCAGCATCCCAAGTGCTGTGCCAAGAACAGTGCAGCTTGCAGGTTCACACTGGTTTCAGTTTTCCTTTTGTATTTTCTAATTCTTCTACAGCAAACATTATTACATAAGGAAACAAATATTTTGAAATTTCAATCATGGCTTATTTAATCATGATGGTTCTGTATCTCCGTTCTGTATTGAATTTTTTTTTTTAATCCAGCTCTCTTCAATTAGCTAACACAAGAGTTTAATTAATCTCAAATGGGATTGGAATTTAGCACCAAGGAAACTTTGCTTTTTTTTTTTTTTGAGACAGGGTCTTGTTATACAGTTCAGGCTGGCCTTGTGCTCACTTTTGTAGCCTCCAGGCTGATTTCAAACTTGCAGTGATCCTACAGTTTCAACTTCCTGAGTGCTGAGATTATGTGTGTATACCACAAGGCCTGGCATGGCATGCAAGTCTGGGGACTGAACTCAGAACTTCGTGCTTGCCAGGCAGATGCTTATGCCTCTGAGCTATCTCTCCAGACCCAGGAATCTTTCATTGGAAACAGAAATTATGCTCTCCCCCTCTCTCTCTCCACTCCCCACTCCCACACTCCTCTGCCTCTCTCTCCTTTTCCTCTTCTTGGGAGGGATGCAAACACTACAGGCTCAGAACACATCCTACAAATAGCTTTAAGGAGCTTTCTTCAATGCTTACAAATCATTCACTGTCAACACATGATCACAGACACACTACTGAACTTAGCAGCTGGGACATCCATCTACTACTAACCACCTCAGGTTCTGAAAGGAGTCGGTCAACAAAGTCTAACTCAGCCATGCCAATTAGTTCTGTTAGATTTGTGATGGAGCAAAGAAATTAAGAAGACCTGGGAGAGGAGGTGTGTTAGTGAATGTGAGCACCACCACACTGGGCCACACAGTAATCTAAAAGGGCTGCAGAGAGGTCTGATGGAAGTCCTCTACCCCTTGTCAGTCCCTCCTCCTAGGCTTCTGGCCCTCTGTGCACATTTCTGTGTGACAGTGTTCAGCACATCACTGGTATTTTAATTATTTGTTTAAACCTCAGTCTCCCTACTGCACTGTGCACATGAGGGCAGAGATTGTTTCTTGTTCATTTCTGTAGTCCACCCACGGCCTGGTACAATAGACATTTGCCAAACAAGTGACTGAACAAATTAGCAAAATGGAGGCAGTGGGAGAACAAAAAAATCAAAGAGACATGTGTACTTGAGTGGAAAACTGGAATGGGAAAAAAAGGGCTTTATTTCAGGAGAAGCTGAAAGAGACAGAGAGAGAATTTAGTAAGCCTGAAATTTGACAACAGACCTTAATGGTAAGTAGAAAAGCAACACTTGGACTGCCTGAAGAGGAAAAGCACATAAATCACAAGTTACTCAAAGCCAGGGAAGACCCACACCAGATAGATATAGTCCTTAACTCAACCAGACAAAAGAATTCAGTGCGATTTATTATTCCATCTTTCTATAACTGTCCACATAAAATCTATGCTAAAGCATTCTCACTACCTGGAATTAAGCAGATTGGTGGCACTAGAGCAATACTTTTCAAGTTTTTCTAAAGTAGTGCCAGGACTTGAATGCAGGACTTCACAAATGCTAGTGTTCTACCCCAGCTCTTAATCATTTTTGAAAGAATCATTGGGGAAAGGGGTGTTTGTAAAAACAAATTCTCAGGCCCCTCTCATCAAGATTCCAATTCACTGAAACTAGACTGGGGCCCAGAAATCTGTACTTCGTGGGGGTTTTTGGTTTTTTTTGGGGGGTGAGGGGAGTCCTCACTATGGAGTTCAGACTGTCCTCAAAATTGCAGCAATCAGCCGGGCATGGTGGCGCATGCCTGTAATCCCAGCACTCGGGAGGCTGAGGCAGGAGGATTGTTGTGAGTTCGAGACCAGCCTGAGCTACAAAGTGAGCTTAAGGCCAGCCTGAACTGCATAGTGAGACCCTGTCTCAAAAAGACAAAAAAAAAAAAAAAAAAAATTGCAGCAATCTTCCCTCAACCTCCCCAATTCCAGGATTAGAGGTGTGTCCCATCATCCTAGGAGAAATCTGTACTTCTGACAAGTATTGTATTTTCCAATGGATCTGAAAGGGCAGTCTGGAGACTACTGCACTCTATAATCCTGTTGGGAGCTAGGCCTGATGCAGCACTCCTATGGAGTGCTAAAATCCCAGCACTCAAGAGACTGAAGCAGAAAGATCATGAATTCAAGGCCAGTCTTTGCTTAGCTACTAGGCAAGGTTTATGGCCACCCATGTATTATTTTGCAAGTTTCTATACCCATCCATTCATCCGTCTGTCCATCATCCATCCATCCATCCATCCATCCATCCATCCATCCATCCACTCACCCACCCACCCACCCACCCATCCATCCATCCATCCATCCATCCATCCATCCATCCATCCATCCATCATGGATTATACTAGGTGGTTCTGCTGACTTAAAGTGAAGAGAGGGTGAGGGGGAAGAAAGATCAGGAAGACTACTGTGTGCCAACCAGCCCCAAGAGAGAACACAGATGCTTGGGAGATCACTGACACTAAGTCATACTGCAGCCACTATTACAACAGATTTTTTGTTGTATGGAATAAGGAACATGCAGGAGTGCCATAACCATACCTATATTTAAAAAAAAAAAAAGGCAAAAAAATTGGCATGAGTCTAAGGCAAACCTGTTGTTCAAGTATTTGAGAACTAAACAAATACAGGGAGGTTGATTAACCTACTCCCACTAGGATACTGTATTTCTCCACCAACATGTACTTAGAAGAGTAGCTCCATCTACAGGACTGCAGCATCTGACAGGTATGCTGGTACAGTTTGCTAAGAGGTTACTGACCCAAACAAACAAAAGGCAATCACTTTTGATCAACAGACACAGCTTGACACAGGGACCCCAAGCAAGCTGACCCACAGCAGTGGGAAGTGGCATGCAGAGGCAGCCCAACCAACCTAAGTCTCCTCAGGGCCAGAGGTGACAGGAAGGATGGTCTTTCAGTTGTCATCAGAATGTACATTCACACCAATAAGGAATCTTTCTAGTAGAAAAATAGGGTAATGTTGGTTTTCTTTGTAATCCTGTGCAGAACATTGAGCAATTAGGTACAAAGTAAACACATGACTGGAAACTTCTGGAGGGTCACCAATTGACACATAAACTTTTCCTCTATGGAACCTGCTGGGCAGATAAAGCAGCAAGGATTGAGGGGATATAGGTCAGTGGCGCAATGCCTGCCTGGCAAGCACAAGGTCATGAGTTCAATTCCTGGTACTATAGGGAGGGAGAGAGGGAGGGAGGGAGAGAGGCAAGGAGGGAAGGAGGGAGGGAGGGAGGGAAAAACAGCAAGGATTACAATTCCAACCAAAAATCATTCTGTTCCAATGCAAACAAGAGTGCATGTGCTGCTGCAATGCTATTTCAAAACACTAGACAGAGATGGCCCACAACTGGAGGACTTTGGAAATGCAAGAAAAACACTTTCACACTGAACAAAAAACACTATCAAGCAAAAATGATTAAGACAGTCTGTTTCAAAAATTCCCACTCTAAATAATTACAAAGGAAATGATAAATGCCACACTGGAGATTATAGACAATATGCCAATAAGCATAAATAAACAACAAGGCTTATCAATGGCTTCCAAAGAATCAGACTCCATTCCAAGAGCCTCCCAAAATCTACATGGGGACAAGATCACTACTCTCATTTTCCAGGGGAAAGCTTTCTTATACATAGGAACCTAGAACAGCTGCACATCCAGTAAGCACTGTGGCCATGACCTGAACCCAAGCATGTTTTGTTTTGGCAGAATAGAGGATTGAACTCAGACCCTTGCACTTGCCAGGGAAGTGCTTATTCCACTGAGCCATCTCTCTGGCCCCCTGAACTCAAGCATGTTTCAGTGCCAGAATTCCTGCTTTAAAAAACAAAACCCAAAAAGTAGTGGCAAAGTTTCACATTTACTAAAGAAGGGGCAGGGAGGAGGTTCTGCAGAGTGAGCTTGGGCCAAGTAAAAGGAGAAAAACTATAAATAATCCTACAGTATAAGATGATCTACTGTGTGGAGACAGGGCAGCTGGAGTCCCTACTTTTATTTTTTATGTATTTGGTACATAAAAATAAACAACACAACTCAGACTCGTAGTGATCTTTCTGTTTTCAGCCTCCCCAGTGCTGGGATTACAGGCATGCGCCACTATGCCTGGACTGGGTCACTGGCCCAGTGTGCCCCGGAGGCAGGGCCAGACCAGCATGCAGTACCAGGGATTAAACCCAGGTCCCCATGCTTGCCTTAACAGGAGTTCCTGGACCAGTACAATTCCCCACTCTAAAGAGCAAAGGGTGGAGGTGGAGAAAGGGGCTCGGGTCCCCATTCCTCCGTGGTACATGGCACAAGAACAAAAATCTAGCCAAGAGTCCTTCAGCTCTGGATGAGCTAGAGGCAGGAGGATGGGGGGAAACAAGCCCTTCCCTCTGGCCTCCTCCCTCCTGCAACCCCTCCCCCAAGAGGCAGGCAAGGGCCAGGCTGGACTTGGAATGTGTCTGAGGGAAGGGGAAATGCCACCTAGGCTCCCCTCCCCCATCCCAGCTTCTGGGGAGCTGGCCAGCCTGGTAGGTCAACAGCATCAGAAACAAGTAGATTGTCCTTTTTTCTTCCTCTGCTCCCCAGCTAGGGAGTACTGAACTTTAAGAGCTGCTGGGAATCTTCAAACTTTCCAATGGAACTTGTGTTTTGATTTGGTTTAAACCTGAGCAGGGCAAGGTACCTGGCATAAAGGATGGAAAAGAGAGGGTGCTTGAGGGGCTCAGGCCTGCAGGCTGGCCTAGAAAATAGCCACTCCTACTGCCCAGCCCAGTGAAGAGGACAGGGTGGCTGCCCCTCTCCTAGGGAAGGGCAAGGGGTGACCCAAAGGGAACAATCCTGGCATGGCCAGCCCCTCCCCCATTTGCAGGAGAAAGTGGCATTTGGAGGGGGGAGAATAGCTCTTCAGCAACCCTCCTTGTCCTATCCGAGCTGTAATTTCCAGCATTTGGCCCTACAGGTGGAAGAGATGAACCCATCTTTTATCCCAGAGAATAGATTTGACTTTGTGCCTACTGTCTGGCTAGAGATTTGCCTTAAATCCTCCCTGTCCCACATATAGGAACTGGATCATGAAGAACCCCTGTCTGCCCATCCAGGCAAAGGGGCTAAAGGAGTCTCCAGAGGGCATCCAACCAGCCACTGGCCAGAGGACCTGCGTGGGGGATGGAGACCCACTGTTCCCAGCCCAGCACTAGGAGAATGTCAGCCTTTGATATTAGCCAGTCTTAGATGCCTATCCCTCCTCCTGGGGTAGGGGGGCAGGAAGTCACCCAGAGGCCTGCCCCTCCATCTGCTCTGGCTCTGCAATAGCACTGATCAGTGAAAACCTACAGGAATGTAGCAGCAATGAAATTATCTGGAACTGTTCTTTTTTTTTCTTTTTCTTTTTTTTTTTTTGGTGGGGACACTAAACAGTTCTCTGTGGCAGGTATCAGGCAAAGTGGGACAGCTATGTGTTGGAATGATTTTTTTCCTGTTTTTTGTTCCTTGTTTTTTTAATAATGTTTACAACCTGTTTCAATCACTGTGTCTTTTTATAAAGATTCCACCTCCAGTTCCTACCCCCTCCTCTAGCCTTTGAAGGCTGTTACAAAATGCTTGAAGAACTCAACCAAACCCCAATCTAGGTCAAACTTTGCACATATTTATTTATACTCAGAAAAGAAGTATTTCAGTAATTTACAAGAAAGAGCACTATTTTTAATGAAAAAAATTAATTTTATAAAAATGATGCCTTTTCAACATAACTTGACCAGAAATAAGGCTTTGTTAAAATATATAAACTGTTGAAAGGTGAGAAATTTTATTATCTAATTTTTCTTTTAGAAAAAAATCAATGGTCTTAAAATTTTCAACTGGCAGCTAGTGTTTTCTTTTACCTTAACCATTCTAATATTGCAAAAACTTCTCTAAGGAAATTAAGACATTCAACTTTCCATTCTCAATAAATGTCCTCTCACTTCATTTAGGACAATTACTTAAGCTTAGCCTAGTCCATGTCAAGAACAAGCTGGTAAGGCCAACTTGCTTTCTCCCAAAATTCAAATCATGAATTGTTTTGGCCATACAACTCAAGCTTTCTAGTCAAATATGTATGACTTCTTACAAATGGTATTTCACCTAAGGCACCAAGCATGTTTAAACAAATAAAAAGCAGCATGTAAAAACACTTAAGACACTGAGAAACTGAACTGTAAGTATGACCACATCACCAGACAGATGGCTAAATTAATCCATCTAATGCAAAAGGTATGTTCTTTTGTTCATTTGTCATATACCTGCAAATAACAATTTGCTATCCACACCACCTGGATGTTTAAAAAGAGCAAAAGTAATTGAGGGATGGATCTGCCAGTAGAAAAAGCAAGGGTTCCAGTGCAAAACAGACCTAGGGATGGACCCTGAGTCTGCCATTCACTTACTACTGGCCAGGCTATTCACAACACTGTGCCTCAGTTTCATAATAGGTAAAACTAGAATAACTCCTACCTTCAGTACCATGATGAGTTTTCAGTGAGAATAAACACAAAATTCCCTGGCACACAGCACACGCTTAACTAGTTTTAGTTGTCACCACTCCAGTCCCAACCCCACCCATAAATCCTAACAACACCTTTACCTTTTTAGAAAATTCTGGATCAGCTGATTGTTTTAGACAAGGACTTTACCAGTGAGAAATATCCCCAATCCCTAGGATGTTTTTTTGTTTTTCTGAGACAAGGTCTCACTAGAGAGTTCAGGCAGGCCTTAAACTTCTAACAATCCTCCTGCCTCAGCCACCCAAGTGTTGGGATTACAGGCGTGTGCTACCACTCATGGCCTCAGGATTTTTTAAGAGACAACCTTTTTCTCTAAAGGTACATTGTGGAACTCAACTCTCAGCACTAAGCCAACAAAATTAGTGCTTTAAGATGCTAACAATCTAAAAGTGGGAAAATTGTTATCTCAAAGAGATACAAATATCTAAACCAGAATGAACAGATTAGTCAAAATGCGTATCTTTAAATAAAACAGTGCCTCTGTGTTCAAAGGTGCCAAGATGGGGGTAGGGGAGAAGACAAAAAGGACACTTTCCATTCTGACTGCCTCTTTCCCCTAACCTCTATCTTTAATTTTCCAAGAAATTACAAAACTCTTATTAGCAACAATAGCTAGTTATAAGTATAGTTAATTTTTCCTTAATTCTGGCATCCATCAGAGTGGCTTGCTATCTATTTATTTATTTTCTACTGGAGATCAAACTCAGGACTTGTACTTAACCAGGCATGTGCTATGCTGCTGAGCTACATCCCTGGCCCAGACTGGCTTTTTTAAAAGTATGGCTGGCCAAATAGCTCAGCGGATTAAAGCAGCTGGGGCCAGGGTTCGATCCCCAGTCCTGACTCTGAGATGGCAATTAAGGCTGGGCATGGTGGCACATGCCTGTAATTCCAGCTCTTGGGAGGCTATAAACAAGCAGATCACTATGAGTCCAATCTAATAGTGAGACCCTGAACACCCTGTAGACCTTTCCCTAAAATACAAAAATAATAAAGTATGCAATAAATAATAACCTCTATACTAATCATTAAACTAAACAGTGCACAAGTGAGTGTGTGGTCATCCCCTCCACCCCCTTCCGTACTGGGGATTAAACCTAGGGCCTTTTAGCCTGGCACTCCTATCAATAGGGTAGGAAAAATTAACAAATGATCAAAACTCAAGCATGTTCTCTTTTAAGTACAAAAAAAGTGTGTGTGTGTGTGTTTTGCTTTGTTTTTTGAGACACAGTCTGGCTATGTACCTCAGGATAGCCTCAGCTTTGCAGCAATCCTCCTGCCTCAGCTTCCCAAGTGCTGGGATTACAAGCACATGCCACCACACCTGGCACATATAATGATTTTTTTTTTTTAAATGAGATGAAGAATTTTGGGGTTAGGGATGTAGCTCAGCAGCATAACACCTGCCTGGCAAGTGTTAGGTCTTGAGTTCAATTTCCAGTACTAAACAGAGAGACAGATGAAATTTTGTTGGCTAGCAAATCACATTGCCCTGGATACCAAACATGTACAGGGGAAAAACCTGAGAATATTAACAAGCTAGTACAGTACATGGATCACAAACTAAGCAGGTCATTTAGATTAGAATGGAAGAATATTCCAATGAGGCAGAAAACATATGTTTAGCAGAGATTTCTAATCTTGAATCCTACACATTCAGAAACTTAGGTCATCCTCTGTGTTCTGCTACAAAGTAGGTCTCTGGATCCTGGGCAACCTGTGATACAGTACTTCTGTCAGCCTGTTTCCTCCTCTGCAGGAAAGAGGATACAGGAGCTTTTTAGTTGTTTTCAATCAGTGTTTGATGAATGCCATTTGTCTGCCACTACTAACATGTGGTAAATCAAAGGCAAGGAAAGATATCCAGCAGGCAACAGATAAGCTCCAGCATGGTCATATGGATTTTAGGGCCAATCAATGTAGGAGGTGGGAGGTGAAAACTTGGGTGTGAATGATAGCAACCAGAAGGAATAGAATGTAAAAAGTGAAGAAGGCCAGAAAAGGAATCCTGCAGTGAACTAGCATTTGAAGAACAGGCAGAGGAAAAGAGGTGACTCTGAGATAAAGTGAGGCGGCCAGGAGGGAATGGAAAGAAAGGTCAGAGAGAAAAAAGAAAAGATGAATCCACAATCACAGTAAAATAAGCATCAAAAAAAATCCCATTGGGTTTAACATCTAGATCACCAATGGCCCAGTTAAGAACAGTTTTAAACAAATGAAGTGAATGGAGGAAGACAAATTATGATAAAGAGGTGAATCGAGTGTAAAAGATTTGATTTCTTTCCTTCCTTTTGGGAGTTGAGGAAGACAGAATTAATAGGTTGAACCCAGGACCTTCACAATGAGTTACATTCTCAGCTGTTTCTCATTCTGAGACAAGATCTTGCTAAGATACTAAGTTACCCAGGCTAAACTTAAATCTGTGACCGTCCTGCCTCAGCCTCCCAAATATTTTTTCTTTCTATACACTGCAAAGAAAATGAAATAGGAGACATTATCTACAGAATGCTAGAGTCAGGAAATGTGGATTTTTTTTTAAATGAACAAATTATTATGCTACTGAGAGCTATTAAAAGGAAGTTAAAATAATATTTCAGCCAACAAATACTAAGAACTGCCTACACGAAAAGCACTACTCTAGTTTGGGACATGGCCCTTGCATTTGTAGTCATGATCATAAAGTTTACAGTCTCTTCCAAGATAGAAACATCTTTAAACAATTCTATAATTCATCTGACTTAATTACACCTTTGATGTGGGTGGGGGCTGAGGATTCTGATAGACATCAACAGTCTACACCATGGAACCACTTCATTTAGCAGTTAGTTCTAGGGCTTTCCAACCTAAGCTGGGAACCTGGTATATGTCCTTGATCTGTCTTTTTGGGTGTGGCAATGTTAGTCCTTGGTGCATGACAGCCTGGCAAAGCCTGAGCAGGAAGCCTGAGCCAGTCACCCCAGGCAGTCTTCTTACTCTTAAGATACGGAACAAATATTTTCTGTGCTTGTCAGAATGTAAAAGAGGCAGAAAGCATTGTAAGATTTAATACTTCTTCAAAAAAAAAAATTAAAATGGGCCGGTAGACATAGTATTGGAGGAGCACTAAAAAGCTAACAAGCAAATTCTGTCTCGATGACCTCTTAACTCTGCACAGGAGAATAAAAGGTTTCTGTCTATTGTCTACATTAATCAACATTTCATACCAGTTTCACTCATATGCAGTAACTCAACCCTCAAAAGAACCCCAGGGGTGGCTTTCTTATGAGTCTGTTTTCAGGTAAGAATATGAGGCAATGAAAAAGTAAGTAAGCCTCACAAGAATACAACATTGAGAATCAGCTTCTAGCCCAAGCCCTTAACTACTACTATTCCTTACTATCGTTCCAAAGGCTTTCTGCGCAGAAGAGTAGAAGAACTGGTGCAGAGGGTTTTGACAGATTCTCAGAGTGGCCTCTACAGCTACAGGAAGCACAGCTCCAAAGCTGTAACCCAGAGCCATCAGTCTTTATAGTTAGTCAGGAGCCTAAAGAAGATAACCTTTAAAATGATAGTAACAGAACCTATGCACTATTAAAAGAGGTAATACAGGAAAAGTGTTTAGTTCCTAGAACATAATAAATGCTCAGTGACGTGGTGCTCTAGTTTAGAGGAAGTTAGCTTAAGACAGGTCCACTTATGCTAGACAATGCTGAGAGCCCAAGGAGTTAGAGAACAGAATTTTTGGTAGCATCAATTCCCAGTTTTGTGATTTTCTTTAGTAGTTCTTGGGGAAAGGCCAATGACTACAATAACTTTAAAGGGGGAAAGGACAGAAAGAGGATGAAAGGCAGCAAGGATCTTGCTAGCAAGTATTTATTAACCAATAATCAATCAACAATAAATACTTGTCGAGTAAATAACTTGCAGAACCATCAATCTTTTACAAATTTTTGAAGTTTCTATGGGAAACAGAATGCACTGTAGGATTGCAGAAAGCATTTCCCTCAGAAAGAACACAATTCCAAAAAGGAGAGAAAGGCTGGAGGGAATCTGGAGAAGGCTCCCAAGAAGATATACATGTTCTCTTAATTGTCCTCTACTCCTTTGCTTTTCTTTTCTCTCTAAAGACAAAGCCATGAACAAATGATCAAAAATAGAGAAAACTGAATATTAATTTATGCTTTAGGGGAAACACTAAAATTGGAATTTTTCTTAAGCACGGTCCATGAAGGCCCAGGAGAAAGGGCAGACTAAAGAGCTCAGTGGTGGTCCAGGGAATGGCTCTTGGGGGCACACTGATAGGAGCAGAGGGAGACCATGCCTGGTACAAGGAAAGGGGAACACCTAAACTTTACAGGCTTCACCCAGAACATACTTTCAACTGCCAACCAGCTGCTGTTTCTACTTCCTCTTTAACTATGACAAAATTTAAAATAACTTGTGGTAGTCACTATTTTTAAAGACTAAAGAAAAACAGCCTACCTCAATGCAGCCTCAGCAAAAGAGTATTTTTCTTTTAAAATTTAAAATGAAAACAAAATTTCAGCACAACATAATAGGAGGGTAACAATGGTTAATACATTGGGTATTATTATCTTTAAATTTGTTACAGAGTATGTAAGTTATCGACATTTACTTGTCCAAACAATATTAGCACAAACCTTCAGAAGAATAAATGTTAATAACACTGTTAGGGACAGGGGCTCTTGAGGAAGGGTGGGGAAGTAACCACAGAGAATAAAAACAACTATATAGCTATGATAAGCAAGAAACCTGTCTGTGGCATATCGGTGTGAGAGCTGACATCCTCCTTAACAGGCAAGAAAGTGTTTTAAAAAGTACATTAAAATAAATATGATGAAATCCCAAAAGATTCTTATAAATAGCATAATTTTTATAAACACCTATTTACCAGTATTTAGGAAATGTAACTTCTGGTTTGGCTGATATAGGATGCTTTATTTCTGTAATTGTGTTTGCTGTTCCCTTAGACATATTTAAACTGCCAATATTATTATAGAAAAAAAATCTATGTCTTCCCTGCAATTTCACTTGAGGGGGAAAAAAATCCACACATACACAACAAATTCCGTATCCTAAAATAGCAAAGACAACAATGCAAGGAATAATTCAGTGTTCTAACAGATATTTCCTGTACTTCACTCAATGTCCTAATCACAATCAAACTAAGAATTAAAAGGAAAAAAACACTACTCCCAATAATAACAAAAAATCTTGCATAAGACTCTTTGTCCCCAAATAAAAAAATACTATCACAAATCTGGTTAGTACCAAATATTACAAACTTTCAAGGCTGTCAGTATTTGAAAATATAAATATTAGGCAATTCAAGTACAACATATAACGATAGTGATAGTTGGTAGTCAGAAAACCATTTTTATTTTATTTTTATTATTATATAATTATTATTATTATTCTAGAATAAAACCGAGTTGGGTGTGCTGGCACATGCCAGTAATCTGCCAGTAATCCCAGCACTCGGAGGCTGAGGCAGGAGGATTGCTTTGAATTCCAGACCTGGAAACTGTCTGGAAAGACAAAAATAAATAAACAACAAACCACAGAAGTAAGCAAATAATAAATGTGTTCAATTATGCTTAGGTGTTAGACCTATATTATATGCTTGGAAATTTTCACAAGTATGAAAATTCTTGCGTTAAAAATACATTTGTCATTGCTAATCTGAAATATCTCTTTCATACTCTTATTTGAAACAAATGTTTTGTTTGTTTGCTTGTGTGCATTTTTGAGACAGGGTTTCATCACACAGTCCAAGGGGGTTTCAAATTTGAGACTCTCCAGCCTCAGCCTCTCAAGAGTATTGGAATTACATTTTAGAATGAAATTCTTTAAGACTGCAATCACAGTTGGACATAGTGGCATTTCCCTGTAATCCCAGCACTCTGGAGGCTGAGGCAGAAGGATCTCTGAGAGTTTGAAGCCAGCCTGAAAGACATGTGCTTCTGTCTCCACACCACCCTACCTCCTGCAGAGAACACATTCATGATACTTTTATAAGAAAGGGGAGGAAACAGCATTATAAATGCCAAATACAAAAGGGAAGAGAGAATAAAGAGTCAATATAAGCAGTTTGCATGCCAAAGGGTTTAATAAAAGCCAAATGTCTGCCCAGCCTCTTTTGTCTTTCACACTGACATTTTCAGCAAGGCAAATCACCACTAAAATAAAGGTCATCTTCCCCAATAACCTCAGAATAAAGTGTGGTCAAATAACTAAATTCTGGACAACATGGTATCAGTGAAAGAATATATAAGCTTTCAAGTATTACTCTTTAAATAAAAGCGTATGTCCTCTCTCCCTTCCTGATGGCTGAAAGGGCATTGTAGTAATCAGCCACCTGGGACCAATGGACAAAAACCAACAATAGGGAAGCAACAAAAGGGGCCTTAAAGCCTGATGAACTCATCAAGCAGAGTCACAACACTAGGTCACACTATTTACATGACACAGCAATCAATTTGTCTTATTTAAGTATCTGTTATTTAGGTTATCTGTTACATGTACCATATCCATAATTCAACAACGGTAGGTTGCTGCAAATAATTGCTGCTTCCTGATGTCTCTGCCAGAACCACAAACTAGAGTATTAAAACTTTTAAAGGCTAATTTAACTGTTATACTGGTTAGATTTACTCTTCATAAATTTTGCAATGTTGCCAGGTATGCCTATATTCTCAGCACTCTGGGAGGCTGAGACAGAATGATTCCAGTTCTGGCCCACCCTGGGACAACTTAGTGACTTAGTAAGTAAGACCCTGTCTCAAAAACTGTAAAAGGGCAAGGCAGCCTGAAGTGCCTTAGTGCAAACTGGGCTCAAGCCCCAGTACCACCAAAACAAAACCGCTGCTGCTCCTCCCTTTTTGTTCTTGCTGTTCTCTGCCACCACAGACTGCTGCCCTCTGCCACTCTCCCACTCTACCTTGGAGTCAGTTGAATATGTACTGAAACCTCCACAAACTGCAAATGCATCTTGAAACATGGCTTTTATGCCTGCTGACCTCAAATCTAAGCTAGTCATAAGGCTTCTCCCTTGCTGAGTTGCTTTCAACCTGTGCCATACTTGACACTGCAAGTTCTGGCCAGAGTGATGATCAACTTCTGATCCCATCAAAACATCAAAATGAGGCTGTGTTCTTTGAAGCTTTCTCTGAGTTACAAGCAGGGGAAGGAAAAAAAAAAAACCACTTTAGTGATCCTCTCACCTGGAGTCCTAAAAATCTCAGTCTCTTCCCCTTGATACTCATGGCATCAGTACAGGAAATACATACTCCATCTTGTCTGATAGCCCTGTCTGTACTGGGCACAGATCTCAGGTCTTATCTACCACATCCTCTGGCCTCTCAGGTCTGTCTCAAGCAAGCACCTGTAGACAGCTAGTCATCTCAAATACCACTCATCTGTCCTGGAACCAAGTGAGAAGAACAAGCTACACCTCAAACCAAAGACCTAACACACCTGAGTTCTTGGACTCTGTTGACACCCAGCCATGTGCAACAGATTTTTATTTATTTGAGGGAAATTTAGATTGAAGGTTAGAAACAAGTCACTCTTTTCCCCACAAATGTGTGTATGTATAAAGCATTAGAATAAAAACATATGTCCTCATTAAGAAAAAACTTTTTCCCTTCCCCAAGAAAAAACTTTTCTATGTCAATCCAAAATTTTTCTACCAAGTCTAAGCATGTATAAATGCAGTCTCGATCTAGGCTGAAATCTTACAAACTATAGTTTACTTATTTGAAATTAAAGGATTGAAAAGACATCCTTAGCCGGGCGTGGTGGCGCACGCCTGTAATCCCAGCACTCGGGAGGCTGAGGCAGGAGGATTGTTGTGAGTTCGAGACCAGCCTGAGCTACAAAGTGAGCTTAAGGACAGCCTGAACTGCATAGTGAGACCCTGTCTCAAAAAGACAAAAAAAAAAAAAAAAAAGAAAAGAAAAGACATCCTTAAAAATCAATGGAAGGGGGGCTGGGGAGATGGCTCAGTGGAATAAGCACTTCCCTGGCAAGCACAAGGGCCTGAGTTCAATCCTAGGCTCCACCAAAAAAAAAAAAAAAAACCATTAATGGTAGAAGGAAGGTCATCTAAAAACACACCAAAGTCATAAACTAGTTGACTAACAGACACATGCTGTTGTTACTATTTCTTAACACTACTGTTTCCATGGAAGGTTTTTACCACAATCAAAATGGCCTTTCTAAGTGATACTTGTGTTTATTTTCACTATTGGAGTAAAAACAACCAGTTGATTGGCTATGGGTTCCCTTAAGGACATTGTCAAATAGGCTAAGGATACATAGCTCAGTAGAGCACTTGCCCACCATGCTTAGGCTCCTGGGTTTAATCGTAGGTACACTGTACACATGTGTGTATGCAACTACACATATACAAAATCACAGTAAGCTACAGTCAGTGAAAAACAGACATATGAGCACAAATTCCAATTAGTAATTAACTGCAAAAGCCTACTACAGTCTTGGAACAAGCAAACTGTGTGAAGAATGATGTTTTTCCTATGTTCAGAATAGAAATTTGCTGTACCAGAGGTATGAGTGATTCCAGGAAATTCCTCAAGTGTGAGCTAGGTCAACTCTTTATTGATTACACTGAGTCATGTTTTAGTGTAAGATTGTATTTAACAAAAGACCCTCACCTCTGCCACAAAATACTTTCTCCTCTTTTGTGCTACTCAAAATTAAACCCAGAGTCTTCTCATTAAGCTATATCCACAGCACTTTATTTTTGTGTTGCTTTGAGACAGGGTCTTACTACATCTCTAAGCTGTCCAGAGTGGGCTTGAACTTCTGATTGTTCTGTCTCAAGCCTCGCAGAGAACTGGGACTGCAGGCATGCAGGTCTGGGGGGAGTGCCACCAAACCTAGCATCACCATAACATCTTTTTTTTTAAAGTCACACATCAACTCCTGCATTTATTTCCAAGTTTTGCATAAAAAAATCCAGGTATTACTTCATTTAATCTTAAGCACATTCCAATGTGAGTAATCCACTGTGGCAGTATAATTATAATCCCCTTTCTGGATGAGAAATACACTAAATAATTTCAGGAGTACACAGTAATAATTAAATGACAGCTACAGAGTAGATGAGCACAGGCTATGGTGCATCTTAGGTTGTTCTAAGAGTCAAGAAAGGACTGCTATAGAGTAATCGCTGACAAGGCCAATGACTGTTGTTAGTTGCTTTATTTCCACCCCTTAATTTCCAAAATCCTTTACTAAGACAGTTCATAGGTATGAACAGTTTTTAACTTGGGCTCACATCAGAATTTCCCTTTGCTGGCCTTACTGCCCTCCCATCACCTGCCCGCCTGTAAAAAGAGTTAGGATGTTTTCTTAAGTTCAAGTTGTTTAGCATAAAGTTACAAAATAAATGTTGAAAGCTTGAGAACGTCACACAAGTTAGATTCCAGAGCTCATAAAGTTTGGCTTTTTGCAAAAAAAGATGTTTTCCATCTCTACCATAAGATCCTAAAACCAATATATGGTGAATAGATATAAAACACTAACTTCCTTTTCAGTAGTGTAAAAGGAATGCTGTCAAGGAAAGGAAAATAAATAAAATAAACATCATTGGTAAGATGATACTCTCCACAGAAGATCCCAAAAAACTTCACCAGACTTCTAAATTTGATAATCATATTCAGTAGTATAGCTGGATACAAAGGCAGTACTCAAAGATCAACAGCATTCCTGTGCACAAATAACAAACTCACTAAGAGATAAATTAGGAAAACCACACCTTTCACAATAGCATTAGGGCTGGGGGAGATAGCTCAGTGGAATAAGTGTTTGCCTGGCACCAGCACAAGGTCCTGAGTTCAATCCCTGGTTCCACCAAAAACAAAAGAAAAAAAAAAAAAAAAAAAAAAAAAGAAACTCCTAAAAAATGAGATCAAAGGGGGTATCAAAAATGAAGATAGCCCTCACTCTTGTAAGAAGAACAAACATAGTGAAAATAGCCATACTTCCAAGATTATTATACAGATTGAATGCAATCTCAATCAAAATACAGCATAAGATAAAGAAACTACTCCAAACATTTAGCCATCTTATCTTTGTCAAAGGGGCCAAAAACCTTACTAGACTTTTTGGTACTGAGAGAACTAGTTTTTACATACTGAAGATTAAATTTAGATCAATTATTCTCACCATACACCAAGCTAAAATCAAAATGGGTCAAAGATCTAAAAACAAAAAAAAAGATATACCAAACACAGATATAACTTCCCCGCTGCATGTTATCATTGTGTACATCTAAAATATAATAATAAATTTAATTAAAGCTGGATATGGTGGTGCATCCTGTAATCCCAGCATTCAGGAGGCTGAAGCAGAAGGATCGTTGTAAAAGGATCACTGCAAGCCCAAGACCAGCCTGGGTTGCAAAATGAACTCAAGGCCAGCATAAACTACATAGTGAGACCCTGTCTCAAACAAACAAAACTTACTTTAAAAATTTTTTAAAACACTGAAACAGAAACATTGAATATGCTAAAACATACAATAGGCAGATCTCTCTCTCTCTCTCTCTCTTTCTCTCTCTCTCCCTCTCTCTCTGAGACAGGACAGGGTCTTTTTATTCACTTGTTACGCTGCTGGCCTTGAGCTCACTTTATATTTATAGCCCAGGCTGGTCTCAAAACTCCCAATGATCCTCCTGCCTCAGCCTCCCAAGTGCTGAGATTACAGGCATGTGCCACCATGCCCAGTGAACAGGTAAAACTCTTGAAGTCATAGGCATAGGGCAAAAATTTTATGAACAAAACCCCAATCTCATAAGAAATATTACAGAGTCAGTAACTGGGATCTCATCTTACCAAGATTTTACACAGCAAAAGAAACCACTAATATAGTGAAGAGACAATCCACAGTATGAGAATATTTTTGCCAGTTGCTCCTCAGATGACAAAAAAAAAAAAAAAAAAAAAAAAAAAAAACAGCCCTGGGGCCAGGGAGATGGGTCAGTAGAATAAGCGCTTCCCTGGCAAGCACAAGGACATGAGTTCAATCCCCAGTTCTGCAAAAAAAAAAAAAGAAAGAAAAAACAGCCCCACCCTCCAATTTAAAGATCTAATCTAAAAATAGGTATCTGAAATAGACACTTCTCAGATAAAGCAGAAACATCAAATAAATCTATGTAAAAAAGCACATCACTGGTCATTTGAGAGATACAAATTAAAACTACATCGAGAATTCATTTCACTCCAGAAATCACTGAATAACAAATGCTGGCAGGGTTGTGAGGAAAAAGGAACCCTTCTCCACTACTGATGGGAGTGCAGACTGACGCAACCACTGTGGAAATCAGTGTGTAGTCCTCAAAATCTAGGAAGGACAAGAGGCTCCATTTGGCCCAACTATTCTCCTTCTTGATATCCTCCTGAAAGAACAAAAAGTGTCATACCACAGTGATATATGCATACCCATGTTTACGGCAGCACAGTTTATAATAGCTAAATCTTGGAAATAGCCCAAATGCCCATCAACTGATAAATGGATAAAGATGATGTTGTTTTTTATACAATGAAGTATTATTCTGCTTGAAAAGGAAAAACTTGAGACATTTCTAGCTAAATGCATATACCTTGAGACCATGCTCTTAAGTGAAATACATTGGACATTATGTATAAATATTATATTGTATTTCTTGTATGAGAAACTAAAACATGAGAACCAAAATGTATAATACATATTGTGAAATGGGAAAAAGAAACGTTCAAAGTGGAAGAAGACAAGAAGGGGGAAAAGTGGAAAAATAGCTTTTATAAATGAGGGGAAGAGGGTCTCAGGGAAGGAAAGGATTTGGGGGGAAAAATCAAGATATGTTAAGTACAAGTACAGATTCGCTATCATGAATGTGGTCATTACGTACCTCTAAAACATACTAATAAAATTAATTTTAATAATAAGAAAAGTAATGATATCATCCTTTGAAACATTTTTTAAAGTTTAATTCATTCAAGCTGTGTGATGTTTTGGAAATCAGAGTTCTGTACTGTAAGCCTGACTCATCACTAGCACTTATTATTAGCCATGCCTCTTTGGATGAGTTACCTGATGTTTCTGCATGCTTGATTTTTTTCATCTGCAGGAGTAAATAGAGTTCTCCCACAGGGTTACTGTGAGAATGAACACATTCCCACCAGCGCACATGCAGGATTTATACCACCTGATGGGTCTGCCTGTGCTACCTGATAGGACATTCATGCATGTGCCACCAGGGGTTTAGAGCTGCCCAGCAGCAAGACATCTGATGAGATTAATTATCTTCTCATCATGAATATGTTAAACGAGAAAATGTATAGATGGCCAGCCACAGAAATAGTTTATACTGTGCAATTTACTGTGAATGTAAGGCATGCATGCTGCCACTATACTTGTTTATATTTTTTAAAAAAACTTATTACAACTTGGGGCTGGAGAGATAGTTCAAGGGCATAAACACCTATCTGGCAAGCACAAGCACCCAAATTCAATCCCCAGCCCCACATACTGTGCCTGGCTGGTTGTGGCACATGCCAATTCAAGACCAGCCTTGGGGGCTCAAAGTGAATATCAAACAAAAAAACTTATTAAATCTAAATTTTAGCTTAAGCATTACTTCCTTGTATTGGACTTTTCATCTGTCTAAAATTCAATAAATTAAAGCACAGCTACTCAAAAGATAACTATCATCTAGAAAATAGTAGTGGACACATGTACATATAAACTAAGTCTTTTTTTTTTTTTTGCAGAACCAGGGATTGAACTCAGGCCCTTGCGCTTGCCAGGGAAGCGCTTATTCCACTGAGCCATCTCCCCGGCCCCTAAACTAAGTCTTTTATAAGAATCTTTAAGCAAGTCATGTATGGTGGTGCATGCCTGTAATCCTAGCACTAGGGAGATTGAGGCAGAAGGATCCTTGGGAGTTCAAGACCAACCTGGGTTACAAAATGAGCACAAGGCCAGCTTGAACTGCATAGTGCGAAGACCCTGCCTCAAAAAGCTCCCCTCAAAAAAAAAAAATCTTTAAGCAGTTCATCATTTTATTTCTATGCATTACAAAAAATGGAGGTCTTAACCTTTGTGTATCTGAAATGATGCCAGCCATGTACTACACTTGAAATATGGGAAAAGTTACTCAATTTTTTGCAGTGCTTAATTATCTTGTGGAATGCTCTTTGATTTATATCCTGTTTCAACAAACAGAACATTTCTAAAACTGACCACTTATCAGACCACAAGTAAGTCTTAAAAAAAGTTATCTAGCAATTATGTAACTTAGTTAATAAAACTAACTTTCACACAGAACAGGTCTAGGGGGCCAGGGAGATGGCTGAGTAGAATAAGTGCTTGCCTAACAAGCACATGGGCCTGAGTTCAATCCCCGGTTCTACAAAAAAAAAAAAAAAAAGAAGACGTCATAGGTGAACAATTATGCCATTTCAGGACATGTATACTGCCATTTAGTGTTAGCTGAAAAAGACATGGAATGTTTTGGTTATATGTTGGCCATATTATATGTTTGGTTATTTTATCTAGTACATCTGTTTCTCAAAATTATATATAATCAATCACACTTATGAGCATTTATGGAGTTTGCTGTTTCGAAAATTCCTAGAATAAATCTTTTTTTTTCTTTATTGCAAATAACGCTGAACTTATCTGAACTGATTTGTTCAATGGCTTATTCTGTGCTTGGCACAGTATTCAACATATATCACTTTCTGGCAGGGTATAATCCACCAGGAGCTTGCCTGAGATGCAAAACAATAAAAATGAATTTGGTGCCATGGCAGGCACCAAGGTCAACATTTCCTTAAAGTGTTCTCATTCAGCAAGCAAGGCCTGGAACCAGTCCCCAGCTTAATCATCACAGTTAATGTATCCTTGAGCAATTCCGGAGAAAAGATCTCCACTGGATCCTGGATTAGCATAAAAGTCCATTTTAATCACCAAAGGCAACTAAATAGCTTAAAAATCTGAAAGACAACCAACAGTCTTCCATATTACTAAAATACAGCACTCTTTTTTCTTGGTTATCACAAAATGACTCAGACCTTTTTAAAACAGATCCAATTCCCAAGTAATTTACTTGCTTTATTAGTCTTGGCCTGAGGGACAACACTCATGACACAACATCCTGTTCGTAACACTGAAAGCTCTATAAGGTTCAACATCACATATGTAGGCAAATGAAGTTAAAACAAGTATCCATTTCTAATTGCTGTAGGGTTATGTTACTGTTCTGTGGGTGAGATTTGGGGGGTGGAGGGATACTGAGTCTCTCCTTGTAATTCAGGCTAGTCTTGAACTCACTATGTACTCCAAGCTGGCCTCCAACTCACGGTAATCCTTCTGTCTCAGCCGTAAGTGCATGTGCCACCACACCTGGCTTCTTGCCACTCTGCCTCATTCTCTGCTCCGACCTGAATATATTATAGGCAACACCATATTTTTTGCTTTCTCAAGTGGCATGACCTTGGCTATTTTTCTCTTTAAACCAATATCATTTGCTTATTTGCTAGGAAAAATAGGTAAATATTTTATTTTAGAAACTGATCATATTGAATATATATATATATATATATATATATATATATATATATATATATATGTATATATACTAAATGATCAGTTTCTTTGCTACTATCACACCATTTGAGAGTGCACATAGTCCTGAAGTATTCTGCACCTCACCCCATTTCTTTGTAGTAATAGATTTCCCTCCCTTTTCTTTTGAGGCAGGGCCTTGCTATGTAGTTCAGAAAGAAAAGTATTTCACTAAGATATAAAAAACCAAACAGAAAACAATAAATTATTTTATATAAAATATAAAAAGCAAACTACCTTCAATGAAAAAGTTTATCTGGTCAACCTATTCCACACATTTTATATGTAAAAAGTATATA
Source organism: Ctenomys sociabilis (assembly GCA_004027165.1). NCBI lineage: Eukaryota > Metazoa > Chordata > Mammalia > Rodentia > Ctenomyidae > Ctenomys > Ctenomys sociabilis. The sequence continues at coordinate 38,551 of PVKA01017655.1, forward strand.
TTAACATGTATATACATACATGCATGCATACAATATATATCTTACTAACCTCCCCTTCAGACAAGACTCATCACCTGCTAGTAGTCAGGCCCTGGTCTAGGTGCTCGGGGTGTGCCAAGGCAGAGACAAGGCCCACTTGTGGAGCTGGTATTTGAAGAAGAGACAGACAATAAATAAATTACAAACATAATATAGAATACAGGTGGACCTTTTCTAAGGAAAAGGACAGCAAGGTATGGGATTTCAGATGGGAGAGGTAGGGTGCAGTATTAAACAAGGAAATCAAACTTACTTGACAGTATAAGATATGAGTACGGCCTGAAGGAGAGTTAGCCAACAGTTTTCTAGACTGAGCCCTTCAGGGACAGGATACACAACTATTTAAATCAATGAATTCAGAAATATGAACACATCCTAAGCTTTAATGCTCTAAGCAAAATCTTATCTCTGAAAATAATTTTCAGAAGGAAAAACATAATGGGGAATATACAGAAATAATCCAAAAGCAAGCCGCTTATTTAAAATACAGTCAATTAAAATGGTTATTAACATGAGGTAGGCTGGGGCTAGGGAAATGGCTCAGTAAGAATAAGTGCTTGCCTGGCAAGCTCAAGGGCCTGAGTTCTCCCCGGTTCCACCAAAAAAAAAAAAAAAAAAACAAAAAACGTAAGGTAGGGCTGAGGAGATAGTTTGGCAAAGTGCCTGCCTAGCAAGTGCAAGGACTTGGGTTTGATCCCCAGTACCACATGCTGTGCTGGCCCTGGTACCCCAGGCACACTGTGTCAGTCAGTCACTAAAACCAGGCATGGTGATGTATACCTGTAATCCCAGCAATGGAGATACTGAGACAGGAGGAACACTATGAATCTGAACTGCATAGCAAGACCCTGTATTAGGCAGGTAAGTAGACAGACCATATTTTTGAAATAGTATGTACTCCACAAAGAAGTTTGCTAAAAATTTCCCTAGCAAAAAGAATTATTTTTGTTTAGGCAAAACCCTGGTTAAAGGCTGGGGAGATAGCTCTGTAGAATAAGCACTTGCCTGGCAAGTGCAAGGTCCTGAGATCAACCCCCAGCACCACACACACTCACACAAACAAACAAACAAACAAAAACCTGGTTAATATACAACACAGACAGTATAATACAGCATAAAAAGCACTGTCTTTAGAAGAAAAAGATCTGGTTGCAAACACATACACTCCTAACTAGTTATACGACTATGTGCTGATCATTTCCAATCCTCTTTTTGTACCTCTGTCTGTAAAATCAGAATATCTAATTTAGTAATTTAGTGTTTCCCTGGTATGTATGAAACAAAGGAAAGTAATAAATCCAAAAACATCCTAAAAGGCATTAGTAAAGAATCACAGTCATCAAGCTATCCCTAAAAGAAAGCGCTAAGAAGGAAAAGGCCACCAGACATGTTTGTAATCTCAGTACTGTGGGAGGCTGAGTCATGAGAATCACAAATTCAAGGTCAGCTGGGCAATTTAGTAATTTAGCAAGACCCCTTGTCTCAAAACAAAAACAAAAGACTGGGGATGCAATTCAGTGCAAAGACCCTGCCTAAAGAGTAAATGAATAGAAGAATTCACAAAAGATGGAGGAAACAAATGAGCTTTTTACTACTCATGTGACAAAAAATGAGCTCATACAGCAGGAAGATCATGAGACCCTGGATCAAACCCCTCCAAAAAAAAAAACAAAAAACAAAAAACCTTAATTTTTAACAGTAAGGAAAGTTTTATAACTTTAATATCTGACTATCTTTAAAGCAAACGCTACCCATTTGCCACAAAAAGTAACTATAATCAAATTTTAAAGAAATAAAATACTTCAGGTGTGTGAGAGACACACACCTAATTATAGCTGCTCTGGAGGCTGAGGCAGGAGGATCAAAAATTAGTAAAATCCTATATTGAAAATAAAATGAAAGAAGAAGGCCTATGGCATTGCTCAGCAGTAGAGTGCTTACCTAGCATGTCCTGAGTTCAATTCTCAATAGCAAAGAAACAAAAAGCTAAGAGACAAGTTACATCTACCTTTAAAAATATACAAATCATATTTATCTGAACTTTTTTTTTTTGCTGGTTAACTCCTTATTGATGCTCAGTCTACTTTAATATTTTGTTTGTGGTACTGGGGATTGAATTCAGGGCCTATATAATGAGCTACAACCCCAGTTTTTTAAAATATTTCTATTTTGAGACCGGTTCTCACTAAACTGATAAATTATCCATGCTGAATGAGACTAACTAGAGTGCTGGGACTACAAGGATGTGCCCTCAAGTCTGGCTAGTCCCATTTTCTTTTTTGGGATCAACTAAACCAGGTCAACCCTTTGAGAGTTTCCCAGTCCTAGATACATGTCAAAGGGGAAACCAAGGCTGGGCTGGCAGCTATACGGCCTGCTGGAAGAGATAAGCAGGAAAGCTGTAAGTTCAACAGCCTCAAACTAGTTGTGAGTACTAACAACCATCCTGCAGCTTTCCACACACACTGCCTTTGTTAATGTTATTTTACCAAAGTACAAAATAAGACACAACCCCACTCATACACAAAACAAGTCATTAAGATTGTCTCTCCATTTTTCTGTTTCTCATTTCTATTTATGATTCTTCTACATTTATGACAAGCTTTCATGCCAAAAGCCCCTTTTGATATACTAACTCACCTTACAAGTGAACTCAGAAACCCAAAACGTCAATTACAAAGTGCTGACAAATGAGATTAAATTCTTACATGAACCAACGACTTGAAGCCATGAAGTTTTTAGGGTACTATGTCTAAGAGAGCAGGACCTGTTTGCAAAGTGTAATAAAGTTATCTAGCTTTCTTTAACACTGTAAATACCTAAAATATAGAAGTAAAGAAACTCTGCCAGGAATGGACCTAGAGTTAGGAAATCACAGAGGCAACAGAAAAAACCTAATCCTTGAGGCTTAGGAGGAAGACTGACAGGGTGGAGAAGAGAGAAGACTTAAATGTTTTCCAGGAGGCTACATATTATATGCTACGTAATTCTTTTCTAATATATTTTTACTTAAATCCATCTGGAGATTTTTTTTTCTTCTGAGAACAAGTGGCTTATCACAATGTAAGTCAAGATACAGAGTTGGTTTTGTTTCTGCTTTTGTTTTGTGTTGGCCAGCCATTTTGCTTTGTCATCCAGAATGACCTTAACTCACTATATGGCCCAGGCTGGCTTCAAATTCAAGGTCCTCCTGCCTCAGCCTCAGAACACTAACATTACAGACATGCACCACCACACTTGGCTAATACACTTTTTGGTGAATATGTACAACTGTGAAAGAGTAAGAAAACCATTGGGCAACATGGACACAGTATCCTCCTCAATGGTTACACCCAGTGTACACCCAATGTGTCCCACTTCTGTTAGCAAGACAGGTTTCATCTGTAGTTCTAAATGTATTAACTAATGCACAAAGGTCCCAGACTCATCACCATATGGGTTTGCTCCCTGTTGGGCTTACAAGAGCCAACAGCTGCACAGGTGCTATTCCTGTTGCACCTTAACCGCCAATGTAAATTATATGGACAATCTTAATGGAAGCTTGAAAATCATAACATGTTACTCAAAGCAGAGCTCTTCCCTTTCAATATGATGAAAATGTCACAGCAAAACTAACTGTAAACTATATGACAGCTAAAAGCAAAAAAAAGGTGGACTCAAAAGTCCATAAAACCTCTTTACGATGTCATTCAAGGGTTACAATGGTATTCTACTTTGTTAAACTAAAGCAGATAATCTTATCCAACTATCAGTTTAGTAAGATAAATACACCAAAATCTTTAAAACTGCTACATAACACAAGAAAGACAAAAGCATAAGTTTTTACATATTAAACTACATCAATGAACTGGACCAAATTTTTAAATACCTTGTGTTAATATTTTCAATGAACTTTCTTATCTGACAATGTTGCAGTTTCAACATTACATAAAGCATACTACTGATTAAATATATAAATCTTAATCTGTATCATATAGTCAAGCTTGACATCAATTCACTGACATAAATGTGGTACATACATATAACCCAAGCACTCATGAGGCTGAGACAAGAAGCTTGCTATTGAGTTCAAGGCCAGCCTGAACTACAGAGCAAGACCCTGTCCCAAAACAAAACAATTCTGGGGAGCACTCTGAGATGATGACTGAGCCTGGGCATGATGGCACACACCTGTAATCCCAGCACTTGGGAGGCTGTAAACAGAAGGATCAATATGAGTGCAATCTATATAGTGAGACCCTATGGACCCTGTACTAAAATACATTAAAAAAAAAAAAAAAAAATTCTAGGTATGGCAGTACACACCTGTAACCCCAGCACTAGGGAGATTGAGGCAGGAGGATCATTTGAGTCCAAGACCAGCCTGGGCAATAAAGTGAGCTCTCAATCAATCAATATCTCAAAATCCCTTGAGATAGACATTATCCTCATAGGTACTGGAATTCAATCAGATCAAAGAGAAAAGAACAAAAGATGTTATGGTTCACACTCAAACTCAGGACAACTTGGGTTTGTACTCTAGTTACTGAGGAAACATGAGGGCTTGCTCATTGGGCACCAACCTTATCATACTAAAAATGAAACAATGGGTATATTCCCAGAGGAAACCATTTCCTGAAGATGCCCATGCCTTGTCTGCACTGTGGTGCTAGTGATACCATGCTAAGGTCTGATGAGCTCTATCTCATCTGCAAAGTAATCTGCTAAGTGGGACTTGTCTTTAATGAATGACTTGTGTTCACTCCAAAACTAGTAAATTACATACTTCTAAACAGCTAAGCTCAACTTTAGGCCTATTCTAGGACTTTAAATAGACTGCTATATATAAATTTTACTTAATGTACAGAATTTAATGTACCCACTGGCTTGAACTATAAATGATACTAACATCAATCACTTTTATCAGTCTTTTGATTATTAAAAGTCATTAAAAACCTGCCTGAAGGGACAGTCATGCACGTACCACAGGTGATACAAGCTGCAACAAATGAATGTTGCTCAATGTGAACCCTGGTGCTGAAACCCATCTTGCCAGGCAGCAAGACACATGAGATATAGCCCCACCATGAATACATTAATTCTGTTAAGAGATCAAAGTAATAAAATCACTGCAGAAACATAAAAGTAAGGTTTAGATCAGACTGAAATTTAGCTGTCTTGTATGCAGGCTTAGAAAGTATAGAGAAAGGTGAGCTGGCCAGATAGCTCAGCAGACTGAAGTGCCTGCTTAGGCACAATGCAGCAGCCATGGTCCAATTTCTGGGGTGCCATGCTGGCACTGCCCCCAGGGCATACTGAGGCACAATGAGACTGGGTGTGGTGGTGCATGCCCGTAATCCCAGCATTTGGGAGACTGAAAACAGTAGAATCACTAGAGTCTGATCTGTGCAGTGAGATCCTGCAGACCTTGTACTAAATACATTTTTCTAAAAAAAAGCATAGAGAAAGGTAGGTCTAAGGGCAGTATTAACGATGACAAACTGTCATGTGTATGTTCTATAGTGGACAAGTCAGCCATAGGTGCCCAAAGAATATTACAATTCCCAACAGCTTCAGTGTCAAAGGAAGGAAGGAAAACAATGTTGAAGCAGCCGAAAGGGCTTATAGACACATTGCCTTATTTAAAAGCATCAATACTCTTAATATTCTGTGAAACAGTGACAATTGTCATGATCTAAAACTTAAGAAATGACATCATCTTAGTCCCCTGATATGTGAAACAGCCAAAATACAAAATCTTTCACCTATATAATACAGTCTAAGCAATTTATGGTGTAACTTCAGATCTCTTTTTGCAAAATAATTAGAAAAGGAATACAATGCAAGGAAGATATATTTAGTTCCCAGCTTCTTGGCCTTCCAAGTCTATGAAGAAGTAGGACAGATTCATTCCTTTAATTCCTACTCATTAAAAGACAGTGTAACTAATTTGTAAAAAGGATTTTCCTTTGATGAATTCTGGCTCATAAAAAGCTAAAATTTTAAATTACATTTTCATCAATGTACAAGTTTTCATCAATGTAAAGTCTAATGAATGTGTATTATTTTAATGATTCCACTAGAAATGATAACAATGATTCTCCAGTAATAAAATGCTACAACAAGGTAACAATGCACTCCTTGGCCCTCAACTATCAATCCTCACTCATTTCTCTAGTGCAGGCCACAAAGAGAATCCTCAAACAGCAGAGGGAGAAGAGGGGACCTGGACAGTTAATACTTTTCTGCCTAACTCCCTTGCCCTTCCCTTTTTCCCTAAGATGAAAGGTAGATAAGAGGGAAAACCAGCAGCAAGCCAAGAGTGGTGGCTACAAAGGCAGTTGAAGGCAAGTCTTAACGACACACCAATTCTATCTCAGAAACATCAAAAATAAAATAAGCCAATAGCAAGTCCAGGACTGATGATGCACACATGTAATCCTAGCATTCTGGAAGGCTGAGACAAAAGGATCACAAGCCTGGAAACTCAGTGTCTTAATGGGACCATCTTTTTTAAAAAGCCAAGTATGATGGTGCACACCTATAATGCCAGCAGTTGGGAAACTCAAGCAGGAGGATTGCTGAGAGCTTGAGGCTAGCCTGGGCACCATAAAAATTTCAAGGCCAGCGTGGGCTACATAGTGAGAACCAATCTCAGAAAGAAAGGAGGGACTGGGGAGATGGCTCAGTAGAATAAGCAATTCCCTGGCAAGCACAAGGGTCTGAGTTTCAATCCCTGGT
>PVKA01017656.1:7477-45434 GCA_004027165.1 Ctenomys sociabilis
GGTGGGTGGGTGGGTGGGTGGATGGATGGATGGATGGATGGATGGATGGATGGATGGATGGATGGATGGATGGGAAAGGTCTGGGTAAAGATAAAGAGAGTAAAGCAAGTGTCAATGCCTCCAATAAAAAAATGAAGAGTATTCAGAAAGCTATTTTTTGAAAATTCAGTCAGTGAGGCATAGGGAATTATACTTTTCATACAAGGAATTTAAGCATATGATCTGAAAATGATTTGAGAGTCCTCTCAGATTTAGGAGCCATTATGAGGAATGTGGTTGAACATTGAAATCATGGGACTTGTAATGACTCTAGTTTGTGGCAACGGTGGAATGTACCCAGATTGTTGTATTGCTAATTGTGGATGGCCAGGCTGTGTGATTGCGATTAAGGGAAGGTACAATTGGAAGGTGCATATGAAGGAAGCATCATAGGTCCAAAAGATAGATGCAGGAACTCAGAGAAGCAAGTCCTGGCAGAAGAGGGAGGAGCTGAGAGGCCCGGATACCACAGCAAGACTAAAAGGCCTGGGAACTTCCTAAAAGGAAACAAAAACAAAATAAAAAGCTAAAGGACACAGAAAGGAAAAGGGAAAAACTCGTCCAGCAAAATCATTATCATTTCACCCAAAATCCACTTCTAAAACAAAAAAGTGTACAGCTTTACATGTAAATAGAAACCTGTAGGTTCTATCATTGCATGATGCATGGACACACTTTGTGTTCACAGCAAAGGACACAACCTTCAGTATCCTCCCTGCAATATCTGCATCCTGTGATGATCAAGAAAAGATTCCTTCCACAATTAGACAAAGCCTTTTCCTTTGCTTTTGTCTTCGGCCATTCCACTCCATGAAGACTTCTTCAAAGGCATTATAGCATAAAGAAAAACCTCTTTTCACCAACTTGTTTTGTCCTCTGAAGGAACATTTATGTTGTTTTAAAAGAACACTTTCAAATGCCCTTATTTCAGTATTTTAAAGAAATATGAGAGTTAAGTGGCCCAGTCGGCCTGGTGGGCCACCGATGCCAAATTACTGCAATCTGTTTCTCAGTTTATCAGCCTCCCTGAAGACCATTAAGTCCTACACACAGCCTAATGGCTTCGTCTTCAAAGGCCCAGAGGCATAGCCCAGAAATTAGGGTGGGAAGTGAATTTAGTCCTTCTTCCATTCAGCCCTTAATCTGTTTTCCAATGTTTTGCAACGTGACTACAATTCTACCTCAAATAATAAGAATAATTTTAAAGGAAAAAGAACAAAAGAGCCTTTACCATTCATTCTGCTTTGACCTTTTTTCCTTTTCTTGGGTGGGGGGGTCAGGGTAGAAGGAGGAGCACCCCCTTCATCCAGGGTGCCAAATACTGCTTCTTTCTCTTGACTCTTGCTACCCATCAATTTAAGACTTTGCTTTGTACTTCCTGTTTTAGGGTTACTATTGACACATAACAAATGGCCCCAAAACTTAATCCCTTAAAACAGTTACATTATTAAGCTCTCTGATTCCCTATGTTTGGCTTCCAGGAAAATAGCTGATCTCTGTTTTCCAAGCTGGGTCTTCAGCTGTAGCTACATGACAGCTGGAGGCTGAAGTTGTGCAGAGCTAGAATACCTCCCCCGAGTGGTGATGGATGCTGGCTCCATCCTGCTACTTCTGTGGATTTTAGCTGGCACTGTCAGCGGAGCACCTGCATGAGTCTCTCCAGGGGTCTTGGGCTTTCCTACAGTACAGTAGCCTTAGGGTAGTTAGTTCTCCAAAACCCAGCATCTGCCCAGGCAAGGCAGAAGCCACACTGCCTTTTTATGAGCTAACCTGTAAGATCATACAGGGGTTTTTTCTACACTCTGTTGTCCACAAGCAACTCAATAAACCCAAGCAGATTCAAAGAAAGGACACACACACACACCCCATCACTGGATGAAGAGGTGCCAAAGGATCTAAGAATTTTCTAAAAAGATAAAATTTGTTTCCTTCTCTTACTGCTTTCTGTAAATAGATCCTAAGTCAAACTTCTAAGCTGATAACGGTTGTAAGAAACATCAAATAAAAGTACAGAATGCCCCCCTGAAACTTTGGTTTCAGAATAAGACATATCTGTGCTGAAATAGCCTTTGTGGTTTACCTGAAATTCAATTTTAACTGGCTGTCCCCTGGTTTTATCAGACAACTCTACCTAAGCACATATCCCAGTGCTACAGATAACAGAGAGGTTCAGTTATGCCTTTCACTGATCAAATCTGATGCTTAGATTGCTAAGTAGTTACAGGTAATGCTCCCTAACCCTGCTCTCTACGGGTGCCACAAACGTGAAATCATGTGTTATTACGCAGAGCTTCAGGATGCTACCTTAGCATGACAAGGGAGTACAATAACACTTACTGTCCCAGGAATATATTAATTACAATTTTGCAGATTTTAGAATTGCAAGGTTTTTGTTTTGTTTTGTATTTTAGGGAAGGGTCTACAGGGTATTCAGGGTCTTACTACTAGATCAGACTTGCAGTGATCCACCTGTTTACAGCTTCTCAACAGCTGGAATTACAGGCATGTGACACCTCGCCCTGTCTCAATTGCTGAATCAGCATCCCCCAGGGGGTGGAGATTGCCAGAAGGGCCAGGGATCCAATCACTGCCCCTGGGCCTGCTTGCAGGTGCTTTAATCTGCTGAGCTATTTGGCAGATCTTTAGGATTGCAAAGGTTGCAAAGCTCTGTAGCCAAATTTTGTTAGATATGAAAATAAAGTTTGGGACTGGGTAGATAACTCAGCAGTATAAGCACCTGCCTGGCAAGCTCAAGGTCCTCAGTTCAAACCCCAGTACCACATGCAGTGCCACCCTAAAACTGGGCACGGTGATGCACCCCTGTAGTCCCAGGACTAGGGAGGCTGAGACAGAAGGATCACTACCAGTCCAAACTGCATAGTGAGACCTTGTCTCAAAAAACTAACAAATAAAAAATAATTTTTTGAAAAAGAAAGAAAATAAAGTTTGGTGGTTTTACAAAATAATTTTTTAAATAAAATTCTCTCAAAGTGCTCCTGCCTCCTTCCATCACTATCAACATACTGCTCTCCCTGTACCGGTTTATTTTAGAACATTCATTTTCTTAAAGGTTACTTTACAAATATGCTGTGAAACTTTTCACAAAGAACCTATAGAGAAGTCTCAAAGTGGTTCATAAGCCCCAAGTCTCATTTGTGCACTGAATATATAAAAAATCTTGTTTTATGGAAATTTTCAATATTTAATCTTCATATTTGTGTAGCTGGGAGAAAAATATTGAGTTATCTACTGAATTTCTATTATGAGGAGAGCTATTTTATTCAAAAGTATAATCTCATGCACAAGTTTGTTTATAAAAATTAATTTGCTAAGGCGTAGATTTAGGTAACATAGCAAAAGTTTTAAGGGTGTAAAATGCTTTGCTTAAAGTGAAATCCACAAAACCAGAGATTGAGGCCAGTTGGATTACTGAGTTAGGAGGGAAAAAGAAGAAATCAGAAATCAGCCCACAACACAGAAATATAAACAAGCCCTATATGAAAGTACAACCAATCTTTTAAAAAATAAACAGGTATAAATAGACTTTTAAAAAGTTACACAACGTTTGCAGTTTGGCTCATAACGCCTCGTAGGCCCTGGCCCTTTGCCCCACACTGAGTTTGGTCATCCATTTCACTTCAGCTTGGCAAACCTGACATAGGCACAGATTTAAGAAGCGCTTGTGAGTTTAGGACTTGTCCTTCACTGTGTTTTGAGCCCTGTGGCTGCAAGCCTGTAGGGAGCCAGGGCTAGTCTTTTAGATGATAAAAGGCACATGATCCTATTATTCCTATCAGCCCACTCAAGACCAGCACTGACTGGGCCCCAATGGGTGAGGCTGTCGCATGATACCGGACCCCACACGCTGTGAACTGCCAGGCCAAACCCCAGACTCAGGAACAACAATACAATAACTGTGAACTTAAAGTTTGCAAATGGTTTGCTAAGTAGCAAAAGCTAACAGACACAATTTTTTTACTATCCTGCTTTAAATGGTATTCTGCGTTATAATGTAACTTTGCTTTTTTTATTCCAAATAGTGAACAAAAAGTTTCTAGAGAATCAGCCCATTGTTAATGATAATTTAAAAGCAGAATGCAATTGACAGTGGTGGTAATTTAGAAGCATGACACGGGAAAAGAAATATTTATAGCAGTCATCTAAGGAGCTGACTACTTGGAGCTTGGTAAAATAAGACAAATGGTGGGCTGGCCAAATAACTCAGAGGATTAAAGCAACTGCTCACCCAGACACAGTGGTAGGAGGTTCAATCCCCAGCCTGCCATAACAGCCCCTCCCTGGGGCACGCTGAGAAGGCAATGGAGACTCAGCATCATGGCATGTGCCTGTAATCCCAGCTCTTGGAAGGCTGAACTCAAGTGGATCACTCTGAGTCTGATCTACGTAGTGAGGCCCCATAGGCCCTGTAGACCCTATAGACCATATTAAATATGAAAAGGAAGAAAGAAAGAAAGAAGAAAGAAAGAAAGAAAGAAAGAAAGAAAGAAAGAAAGAAAGAAAGAAAGAAAGAAGACAAATAGTACTGAAGACAAAATATCAGAAGCTCAAGCCACATAGTCACTGGCTTTCATGAAACTGAAAAAATCAGAAACAACACTAGATTGGCAATTGCAGTTGGTTATATTAAATTCAGAATGCAAGGTGAGGTCTTAGACTTAGGCAGCATCTAAGGATCTGACTACTTGGAACTTGGTAAAATAAAAACATAAACAACATAAGTTTGGCGAGGTATGTAATATGCACTCTACCTTTTCATCTTTTAACTACATTTATTTATAACTGATACATAAAAATGTCAAAATTGTATGTAGGTGGTGCATACCTGTAATCCCAGTATCCTCAGGGGTTGAGGCACGAGGATTAAAAGTTTGGGGTCCAGCCTGGTCAATTAGTGACTTAGGCAGACCCCGTCTCAAAATAAAAATTATGAAAAAATTGTACTGGTCTGAGGAGCTGAGCTCCAGTTCCAGGCACGTTGTGGCAGGTGACAGGATTCCGTTCCTTTTATAGCTGAACCATGTTTCACGGTGCACCTATACCACCTGTTCTTCACTCATGGGCTGGCAGACACCACCTTGACAACTTGAGGGAAAAGCAGGCCAGAAATAAACATAAACCAAGTCCATAGGATGCCCAAGGCCATCACTGCAACCAGGGTATGTTACGTTCCATGCTGCTCCCAGGAGTTCTCTCAGCTTTCCTGTCAGTACGCAGTTGTTTAGGAATTCATCTCTAGTGTTGGTTCTGGGAACGCTCCATGAGAAAGACTACAAACATAGCCACGATGGTTGGCTCAGGAGGATGGAATAGAAAGAGTAGCTGAAGTTCACTCATATTTGAAGAATGCGGACAAGGACGTAAGGAAAACACAGCATGTGTGAGCAATGACAATACTAATGTGGTGATTTACACTGAAGGTTGAATTTGTTCAACAAAATCAGACATTACATTAAATTTTTAAGACAAATTCAGGTCACCAAGGAATAGTACCTGAAAATATAAATTTTAATATATTTCAACTGTAATTTTTAAAAAACGTCAATTTAAATTTCTGTAAATTCACAACATACGTTAAGATTCCTTATGAACCCTGAAGTATCTCAACCTACTAACACATGTTGGGTTAAAAGCAAATCACTTTCATATAAGTAATTTAGAAATGTAGCACTAATTAAAATTGTTTCATGCACTTGTCCTAAATCTTCCCTGACCAAAACTATGCATTAAGTACTTGTAAATTATGAAGAACTTGCATAACTATTTTAAAAAATGAGAAATTTAAATCCTTGTTTGAAAGTAATCATATTGAAACACTATAAACAAATTTTTATTTTTGAATAATATTAGTTAATTTATGGTTTCTGTGCATTAAAATTTACATTTCCCTTGCAAATAGCATTGCTTAGATAACCACTTCGATTACTTGGGGGTGTGTTACGAGCTTTTGAAGCCACTGCTAAATTAACTATACAAATTTAAGGCATTATAAAAGGAAATTTGCTTTTTCTTCAAAATTGCCCAGAATACTAACCGAATGATCCTTATTTTAAACATGCTGTCAATCATTATCATTATCACAGAAGACAGAATTAATTCAAGGGAAAAAATAAAACTATTTCCCATGAATAATAATTTAAAATGACACAAGTAATCATTTTATCAATCTAAGAATACAGTGAATATAGTGGAAAGTTTATAAGAAAAAGAACAAATTAGAGAAGTCACAGATGTTTAATGCCAAGTTCTTAAAAAGACATCCTGTAAGATTTTTGCAATATTGTTTCTAAGCATGTTATTACCAAGAAATTTTAATATCTTTCATTGGTTTCTAAGGAGAAAAATTCATGTTCTCTATATAAAATAGCCTCTCCTGGTTTAATTTTTTTCTTTTTCTTTGTTTTTTGTTTTGTTTTGTTTTGTATTGTCAAGGATAGATCTCAGGACCTTGCACTTGCCAGGCATGTGCTTATGCTAAGCTATATTCCCAACCCTATTGTTTTATGCTTTTTTTGAGACAATGTCTCACTATGCAGTTTAGACAGGCCTTGAACTCACTATGTAGCCTAGACTGGCCTCAAACTCACGGCAATCCTCCTCTCTCAGCTTCCCAAGAGATGGCATAATGGGCATGCACCATCACACCTGACCCTTAAAAAATGTCTCAGCAGTCTGGATATTTACCCCAAGACAGTTTAGAAAGTTTGTTTTACTGATTTTTAAGTGTTTTATGATGGTTTCTTTTTTGTACTCATTAAAGGTCTACAAAATGCTTAGTTCCTGTCAGGAACCATCAAAGGTATTTCTTTTTTCCACTCTGTAAACCCATAAATGACATTTCAGAGTCTTATTTCTAACCATGGATAGCCCCCAAGCAGAAAGCTACAGTAATGCACAGCCTCAGGACATAGCTGCACATCTCTTTACCTGTGAAATTTGCATTGTATATAACTAATTAATGTTTGCCATCGTTACTACAGTAAAACAGAGCATTACTTCAAGAGTCCTAAACCAGCCGGGCGTGGTGGCGCATTCCTGTAATCCCAGCACTAGGGAGGCTGAGGCAGGAGGATTGTTGTGAGTTCGAGACCAGCCTGAGCTACAAAGTGAGCTTAAGGCCAGCCTGAACTGCACAGTGAGACCCTGTCTCAAAAAAAAAAAGACAAAAAAATAAAAGAGTCCTAAACTAAACTGAGTATAAGAGAAGCCTTTCTATATGGAAAGATATCATGAAAGTAGAGAGGGACTAAGAAGAGGACAGGGGAAGACAGGAAGGGGGGCAAGAGAAAGTGGAAGACTGGGTAGATACAATCAAGCACAACATCTTCAGTATTTTAAAAAATTAACATTAGAAAATAAAGTTTTTCAGCATATCAATTATGAGCTGCTTAAAGAGAAAGTCAAAAAAACAATTCCACTGTTAGTAGCTTCAAAAAAGATTACCTAGAGATCAACCTAACCAAGAAGTTGAAAGATCTTGCCAACAAAAATTGCAGAAGAAAGAAACTGAGGTGCCACTAGAAATGGAAGACATCTCATGTTCATGGATCAGCAGAATTAATATTATTTAAATTGTTATGTTACGAAAAATAATCTATCAACTCAGTGTAGTTCTCATCAAAACTCAAATGACATTCTTTGCAAAACTAAAATACACAATCTTAAAATTCAAATGGAAACATGAAAGACCCAAAATAGCCAGGACAACCCTAAACAGAAAAGCAGGGCTGGAGACGTCACAACACCCAATTTTAAATTACACTACGAAGCCATAGCAACAAAAGCAGCATAGGGTACTGGCATACACACAAGTGCAGTAGGATTGAGGAGGTAGAAACAAACACACTGAACGATAGGAACCAAAATACATATTAAAGAAAAGATAGCTGTTTTAACGAAGTCTACTGAGAAACCCACATATCCACATGAGGAAGACTGAAACTAAATCTATAAAATATCATACAAAAATCAGCTCAGGCCAGGACAAGCTCAGCAGTCTAAGCATCTGCCTGGCAAGTACAAGGACCCAGGTTTGATCCCTTGTACCACATGCCCCCAGCACTTGGGGAAGCTAAGACAGGAAGATCACTATGAATCTAAGTTGCATAGTGAGACCCTGTACCAAATACATAAATTTAAAAAACAATAACAAAAATCAGTTTAAGGAACTAAGTATAAAACCTAAAATTTTAGCTGGACACAGTAGTACACACCTATAATCCTAGCACTCTGGGAGCTGAAGCAGGAGAATTCCAACTTTGAGTCATGTCCAAGTAACTGGATGTCCTGTCTCAAAAAGTTAAAAAAATAAAAATTAACAAAAGAGCTGGTACTGTAACTCAGCATACAGCACCTGGGTTCAATGTCTACTATTTTAAAAAATACCAAGGAGATAGCTCAGTGGCATAAGTGCCTGCCTGGCAAGCACAAGGTCCTGAGTTCAATCCCTGGTATCTCAAAAAAAAAAAAAAAAAAAAATTTAAACTTTGAGACTGCTATAAGAGAACACAGAGGAAATACAGGAAACCCTAGGCAGAGACAAACAGTTCCCAAATGTGACTACCAAGCACTGGAAATAGCAGGAACCAACAAATAGCATTATATTACATTTAAAAGTTTCTGTACAACAGAATGAAGCCAACAGAATGAAGAGAGAACCTAGAGAACAGGAGAAAGTCTCTGCCACCTCCTCACCTGATAGAGTGTTAATATCTAGAATATATTAAGAACTCAAAATATCTTACACCAAAAAATCAAATAGTCCAAATGATAAATGAGCAAATCAATTGAAAAAATACTTCTCAGAAAAAAAGTATAGCGCAATTAGTATATGAAAAAATGTGCAACATCTTTAGCCATTAGGAATATAGAAATCAAAACTACACTGAGGGGCCGGCCTGGCAGCTCAGTGGACTAAAGCAGCTTGTTAGGCAGAGCACAATGGCCGGGGTTCTATCCCAGGGCCTGACGTGCCAGCCTTGCCCCCCAGACGCGCTGAGATGGCAGCGGAGCCTGGGCGTGGTGGTAAGCATCTGTAATCCCAGCACTTGGGAGGCTGAAAACAGGAGAATCACTACAAGTCCAATCCACACAATGAGACCCTGTAGACCCTTCCCTAAATACAGGAAAAAGAAAAAAACTACTCTGAGATTTCATCTCCCCCAGTCAGATGATTTCATAAAGAACACAAGACAATAAATCCTGACAAGAGTGCTGAGAAAAATGTATCCTCCTACACTTCTGGTAGAGATGTAGACTCTATTATAGCCCATATGGAAATCAATAGGGAGGTTCCACTCTATAGTCTAACTATATCCCTACTTGGTAACCTGAAGGAATCAAAATTGACATATTATAGAGATCACTATATTCTCTTATTTACTTCAGCCCAATTCACAATGCCCAAGATGTGGAACCAGCCTTGGTGACCACTGACAGATGAATGAATGAAGAAAATGTAACATACACACTTGATGGGATAATATTCAGCCATAAAGAAGAAAAAACTAAAGTCAATTATAGGAACATAGATGGAACTAAAGAGCATTATGTTAAACAAAGTAAGCCACACTCAGAAAAACAAGTATTGTATCTTTTCACTCATACGTGGAATCTAAAAAGATAAATAAAAATGGATGACTATTAAACAAGACAAAGAAGTAAAGGGGAAGGACAGAGACTTGTAGAGACTGTAATGGGATGGTAGATATTATCAAAATATGCAAAATATACATAAAAAGAATACACTGACGCCCACTGCCACTTGAAATTAGTGCATATGAATAAAAATATTTTTTAAAAAAAAGAATCAAGGGCCAAGGTGGAAGATCACTTGCTTGGCATGTGTGAGGTCCTGGGTTAAGTCCTCAGCACTGCAAAAGAAAAAAGACAGAAAAAAGAAGAAATATACAACATATAATGTACGCATATATAGACATATCACAGTGAAACTCACTAATAATTAATATACTTTATTAAACATAAAAATAAAACACTTCTTTAAAAACTGGGTCTTTACTTGATGCACTAATAAAAATGTATCTGTAGACCTGAATGATCTGGAAAAGCTGCCCTTTTCTGTTACCCTAACAAACACCTGAAGCAATTAACTTACACGGAGGAAAGGTTTCTTTGGGCTCACACCACTGGAGGGTTCGGTCCAGTAGCGGTGGCCACTTGCTCTTGTGCACCATGGCGGGAATGGGTGGCAGAGCAAAATGTTCACCACTCAGGGGCCAGGAAGTAAAGAGAGGGAAAGTGACACTAGGACCCATAGTCCTCTTCAGAATCTCATCCCCACGTTGCCACACTCATCCCACCCCATGAGGGTTTCTACCACCTTCTAATAGCACCATACTGGAAACAAAGTCTTAACACAAGAGCCTCCGCAGAGTGCTTCTCCAAACCATAGCCATCTTTGACTTTTGGAAATAGACCCTCTCTGATCCTAAAGATCTCTACACTACCAACAATGATTCGACAACTTATGACCAGGGTGTACACCAACCTGAAAACTGCTGTGGCTCAACAAACCACCAGACTCAAAAATCCCCTGTGGACCCACGGATATAGCTCAGTAGCACAGCGCCTGCCTGAAAGCCCAAGGTCCTCAGTTTGATACCCAATACCAAAAAAAAAAAAAGGCCCTTGTAGACTATTTCTCTTAAGTGTTTCCACTCTGATGGAGAGGATAGAAAAGTGACTCCAAGGAAGAGATTTTCAAAGGGACTTCTGGACCACCAGTTTCAGAGAGGATTTGTCTCTTGATGATGGGGTGAGAGGGACCCCAAGAGGCTATGTTTCTCCATGGATATTTTTCCTCACTAAGATTCTGAAACCACTCCACCTAAAACTGGGAGTATAGGGCCTTTAACTTTTTACTCCAAGTTCTCCTTGCCTTGGGCTCTGCCATGGTCCAGTGAGGCTGACAGATGACCAAGTGCCTCTCCAAGAAGATGGCTACCTGCCTGTGGGGCCAGCAGCTGCTAACCAAGTCCTCCCAGTTTCTGTATCACCTGCTCCCTTAAAATTAGGTGTGGCTCTGTGGTTTGTATTGAGAAAGAAATTGTGACTGTAAATGCTTAGGGGTTGCTCTCAGGATTGAAGTGCTCAAGTATAATTCTTTTTTTCTTCTTTTTGATTCCTTTGTAGTCATGGAAAAAGCTGATGTGTTCTCCTTCAGCCAGAGCCCCTCAATCAGACACAGTCTCTAGCTGACAGACCTGTGATGTGAGACAGACACTGTAATGTGCCTGTTTTCCTAAGTTGCCAAGACACTTGCTTGTGTTTGTCTCTGCTGTCTTGATGGATACGTAACTGCACCAGACACCAAAAGCCATCAATTCCATGGTGCAGAAAAGAGAGCTCTTGAAGTCTCTGTTGTTGAATACTAAATTCTGCTCAAGTATCATTGTGAAATTCTATCCCTGGTTATTCCATACCATTAGAGCTACTCGCCTAATCAAATACATACTTTTACACAAATATATGTACTTGCACAGGCACACACTAAGAACCCTGTTGAATTCTTATACAGAAATTTCTGCCCTCTCAAGGATGGTATAGCTTCTGGCTCCACTTGCAATATCCTTTTAATCCTTCCAAGGCCCAGCCTATTCCTGGGTTTATCCTTGGTGACTTCATCCGTAGGTTAAGCCATGTGGTATAGCGTAAAGTTATAGGATCATCCTCAACCATTTGCCTGGACTCACTTACTGACATTTGACTTTATTACAATGGCTGTGGATGACCTGTTTAAACACAATGTTGCAACTTTATTACACAATATTTAAAGTAATTTGGTTTATCTATTCAATCCATCTGAAGAAATGTTCTAGTTATAAACCTATATCATAGAGGAAAAAAACAAACATTTATGAAGTATCAAACACAAAGTTCCATAGTCCCGGGTAGTTTTAATGCTAAGGGGATTTTAGGTTAAATAATTCCTACACCCCATGTATAGAAAGCCTATTAACCAGAATATTTAATTAACAAAATTAATTTGTTATGCATCTCTTTTCCTGAAAAACTCATCTGAAATTGAATTCACACTTGTGGCATTTTCACTATTTCCTGAAGTTATATGACTGGGGAAAGAAATTTGAAGACATGTAAAACTGACTGTCTTTTGCTTGCACTAAAATTGGGTCCAGTGAAAGCCTTCTGCACACAAACCTGTAAGTTCCAGCTCCATTCTTGTTGATTATTTACATCTTACCTCTTATTGGAATGGAGCAATTATAATCTTAATGTGAAGATAAAACTATAATACTTAGAAAAACTCATACAAAATATGATTACATTTTCACTATGAGTTAAAAATTACTACAAAATTTCTTTCATAGGACTGTTACAAAAATTGAGTTAGTTTATGAGTTAAGCAATTTAGCACAGAATCTAGAGTAAAGTTCCAATCACAGGCCTGATTGGGATACTGAGACTCACACGGCTAATACTCTGGGAGCTCATGATATTAGAATTCTTTCACTCCATGAACCATTTATAGGCTACTATTAGCTCCAGTGGGACAGCTGAGTCTCAGAATATGAACTAACCTGTCCCAGAAGGTGAAGGGCAAACCAGAGACCAAAATAATAGAGTCACAGTTAAAGTCTTTCAAATCACACAGCATAAAAAGTTTGCCTCTGGCCAAGTGTGGTGGTGCATCCCTGCAATCCCAGCTCTTGGGTGGCTGAAACAGGAGAACTAACTTGAGTTCATGGACAGCCTGTACTATGAGTGAAACCCTGCAAAAAAAAAATAAATAAATAAAAGTTTATTCAGGGGGTAGATGTTCACTGTAGGGATATGTATAGAGAAAAAACAGCAGTAATAAAGGAGTATCTCATAAGAACAGACAGGATGAGAAAAAAAACACAGATGTGTTCTGTAGATGTCCCATATAAAAAACTTGATATATCTATCTGGACACCTTAGCACTCCCATATCAAACCATTTCTGCTGACTCTGTTCCTCTGTGTGTGCTGCTGCTCCTAGAACTTTGCATTTACACCACAGCTGGAGCCAACTCTGAGTTGTTCTCAGACTCCATTGTGCTCCCAAGAGCATCTTGATTTGTCAGGCTTTTCCCAGCTGTATCACATAATGGTTTCCAATCTTGACTATAAATTAGAACCACCTGCAGAGCTTTGACACTCTATTAATCCTGGACAAATTAAGTCAGAATCTCTGGGAACAGGGAATACAGATTCAAATATCAACAATGTTAATTACCTCTCCATCAGCCTAATGTGGAGACAGCTGAGATTCAGCAGTGCTCAATAGAGCCTTTGAGTTAAGAGCAGACTTAGGGCCCCGTGAGGGATGTCTGATGCTAGGCCTCCTCTGGAGGAAACACAGTTGTGATTTAAGAGCTCTGTATTGTGTAGCAAAGAATTAACCTTGCCCAAACAGAGGTTTGGCCTTTTCCTTCAGCTCCTGTAAGAAAACCTCTATGCCCTTGGAAATCCTGTCTGTTGTGTTTTTGTTTATCTGGTCTTGTGGCACACAGCAACTGGACTTCCGGAAAAGATGGAGAATAGTCAGCCACGTGGGTGGTCAAACAAATCTATACAGTCAAGCCCCCAGAACAAGCTCTGAGCTCCAAGACTTGGTAGGCTTTCTCACTTGGCAGTACCCCTCGTATTGTCACACTCCAGGTCTAGGAACAATTAGCACTGTCTGCAAGACTACACTGGGAAAGATAATCAGCCACTCGTGCTCTGAACTGTCCTGTACTGTGTTTCCACATGTCTCTTTTTTGGCTGACTTTAATCTAGCCCCTTTGCTGTAATAAACTGTAACAATGAGCATAATGGATTTTCTGAGTTTTGTGAGTCCTTCTAATGAGTTCATGAATTTATGGGTGGTCTTTGGGGCTTGGAACTTACAGTTCATATCAAAAATTAGGATGATCACTGTAAAATAGGCTATTATTTTTCTGTTGTGGGCCAGAGTCTTTTTCTCCTGTAACTCAAGAATGTCCTATAAATTCATAAATTCTAAGGGTTCCCACCCCGTCAGCACAGAAATATTCTCAGCTCTAGAAAATAATGCAGCTCTCTCTTGAGGACCCAGCCTCTGTTTCCTTTGCATGTGCACTTTAAATTTTAACTCATGAACCTCTTTTTTAAAAATTAGAGTGACCTTAGAAAGCACCTGAATGTGGCACATAGCCTATCCAGTTCATGCAGCTCTGACAGGTCCTCTGAGGGACCAACAATCTGCCTTGAGGGCAAGTCCTGCAGCATCCTTCCTTGCACTACATGGCTTTGTGCCAACCTCTCTCTTCTCTGGGAACGTTTTCCCTCAGCTTCACCACCAACTCACTTCTCAGTATCTTACAGAGAAGAAAAGCCTGCAACATAGGTTACTGAGTAAGCTGAAGGAGGAAGCCATGGAAGCATTTGACAAGGAGGGTGAGAAATTCACTGAGAGCCAAAAAGCAATAGGGACAGAGCATCTACAGTGAGAATCTCTGTAAAAATGAGGATCTGCTAGCATTCAAAGCAGTAGAAACACATGAGAGTTTAGGAAAGAGAAAGAATTGATTGTTTTCTCTACATAATGTCAATAGGTTTAACGTTTAAGAAGATAGCACAGATTATAATTCTCTCGCATGTTTTTGATGGCCATGACTATTCCAAGTAACATGAACCAGCAACAACAGATTCAACTGAAAAATGATCTGTTTACAGATTGTGTGTTTCTGTAGACAGGGAATTTTATATCTGTGTCCCTGGCACACAGCACAGGCCTGACTTGTGTTTGTTAAATAAATGAATGCCCTACGAATAGAAGTCAAGCCTCAAGGAAAGACAGTCTCCTTTCTGACATGATGGGAGAATTATGGCCCCACTGAAACTGGCTAGGACAAGGGCCTGGGAGATATGTCAGTGACTCCCAGTCTGCAGTCCTTGGTCCAGGGCTGGCCAGTGATTAAGTTGTCATTGATTTCTCTGGAAAAAAAAATTTAAGACATATACATATATAGTAAATCACTTCCACATTCTTACATTATCTTTATCCTTGTAAAATACCCATTTGCTCAGTGTGACAAGAAATAGTGATTAGCTTATTTTATTAATATGCTTACTTTACAAAAAAGAAAATTCACAACACTATGATAATTCCCAAAAGTGAGGGGAATTAGCAATGTGTGAAATTTTGAAACTTGAGTATCATAGATGGAAAGAATATAGAGTAAAAAAAGTGATTACTGAAAAGGCTAAGGAAGGGCTGAGGAGCGGAGAAAGGGTGGATAGCAGTACAAAACCATGGCAAGAAGGGAAGAATACATTTCTAGTGTTACACAACACGGTACATTGACTAGACTTTATGACAATTTATTATACAGTTCAAATTGCCAGAAGGTTTTGCATATCCCAACATGAAGAACTAACAAATGTTTAACATAGTAGAAGTGCTGAGGGCTCTGCCGTGACCATGCATGACACATCGCCCACACGTGCTATGGCATGACACTCTAACACATACACATTCACCATTACTGTCTATCAATTAAAAATGGTAAACATTTTCAGTAGGAAGCCTAGGCACATCCAGCAAATGCTGTGGGTACCAAGTAAGAGGAGGAAAGCATAGGTGGGGGGAAGACATCATGGGACCCCAGCAGCCCCTGATGACTCCTGGTGGCCAGAAGAGCAGGGGCACCAGCAAGCCTCGGCAAGGCCACTCGAAGTCAATACTTGCCTCACTGTACTTCTCATTTGGAGGAGTCTTTGGCATGGACAGAGGCTCTGTGTGAAACAGAGAGATTCTAAGATACTGTGGGATTTCGCACCATTATAAATAACCTGTTAGATGGCCAGGGAAATGGCTCAGTAGAATAAGTGCTTGCCTGGTAAGTACAAGGCCTGAGTTCAATCCCCAGTTCCACCATAAATAAATAAATATAAATAAATAAATAACCTGTTAGGAAAAATGTCTCTTGGGACCACCAGAGAGCTCAGGTGATTAAAGTGCCCGCTTAGGCAGACACAGGGACCCGGGTTCCATCCCTGATGTGCCGTGCCAGCCCTGCTCCTGGGGTCTGCTGAAAGGCAATTGAGACTGGGTGTGATGGTGTGCCCCTGTAATCCCAGAGCTTGGGAGGCTGCAAACAGGAGGGTCACTAGGAGTCAGATCTGTGTAGTGAGACCCTGTAGACCCTGTACTAAATACATTTTTTTTTAAAAATTCTATAAAAACGTTTCTTACCTTTACCTTTTGATATATTAGTTAGCACACATACGAGTACAGGAGAGAGTTTTGTATCTAAATTTTCATAGAATAAAGTTTTCCAGGATTTTTATTAATCAAAGTCTCATAAAATAAACAAATTAATAACAAAAGGTATTTATTTATTTATTGCAATTGAATGATTTAAGAATCTCAGAATACAACTACCAGCATGCTTTCTATTAATGTAAAGTTTAATTATTTGATTTTAAAACTTAAATAGCTATTTCTCAAATAGCTATTTAATTTTCATTTACTGCCTTTGTTTGTTTGTTTGTTTATTTGTATTTAAGGAAGGGTCTACAGGGTGTTCAGGGTCTCATTACTCTAGTGATCCGCCTGTTTACGGCCTTCCAAGAGCTAGGATTACAGGCACATGCCATCATGCCCAGTCTCAGTTGCCGTCTCAGCACGCTCCGAGGGCGGGGCCAGCATGGCAGGCCCAGGAATTGAACCCTGAGCCCCTGTGCCTGCTTGCAGGTGCTCTGATCCACTGAGCTCTTTGGCCATCCCTCATTTACTACCTTTAAACATCAGATTGAGGCCCATATCCCTTCTGTTTTTTCACTTTCAATTACAGCATCTAAAAATTTCTCAAGATCTATGTGTGAAATTATTAATTTTGAAATGTTATAAATTGGCACCTTCTCATAAGGAAAACGTTATCTTCTATTGTTGTTCCCATCCAAATAGTCATGCTAAACTAAAATAAAAAAATAAGACCTAAGATTTGAAAATAAGAGAGAAAAACAGACTTTTTTTTTTTTTTTTTTTTTTTGTCTTTTTGAGACAGGGTCTCACTATGCAGTTCAGGCTGGCCTTAAACTCACTTTATAGCCTAGGCTGGTCTCGAACTCACAACAATCCTCCTGCCTCAGCCTCCCAAGTGCTGGGATTACAGGCATGCACCACCACGCCCGGCTAAAAACAGACTTTTTAAGAAGCTATTAAAATAGGTATGAGAGGCTAGAATGCCATAATAGTGAAGTCTTTTTCAGCTACAAGATTTTTAATCTTTAGGAGAACATGAATGCTAAAGAAAGCCTCCTCATCTCCATAGATCCTGTGGATTACCTCATGTAGTATTGTGGACCTCTTTCCTCAAAGTTACCTATGCACAAATGTTATTTCCCTAACGTCCCTAAAATTCAGTTTGCATCCTAAGCTTCATGTCCCTGTGGTGGCAAGCCTGATTTTGGCTTATTTAAGTTCTCCATTTCTATTTTTCTGTAGCTCTAAATGTATACTTGCAGGGACTAGGTAGATGCTTTGCTCCTCAATTCATGTGATTTTGCAGATACTCACTAAGTTGCCCATCACCCCACACATATATCGCTGAGACAACGCTCATTCATGTGTAGGTTCAGAAATGCTGTCTGCTTCCTGCCTGCTGCTCTTCTCAGTCCCCCTGGAATTGTCCCGCAGGGCTGTCTGTGCCTCTTCTGCCCCGATGCAGGGAGCAGATGTCCCTCTCTCAAGCTTTCCCACATCCAAGCCCTCTAAACCTGAAGTTACTATAGACCTCATCCTATATAAAGTTCTGCAAATATCTCCTCTCTGTCCAGCAAGGCTTCCTAGCCCTGGCCCCGTTTCCTCAAAACCACCAGCCCCTCCACACTTGGGAAAATATTTCTAAATGGAACTCCTCCTACCCTTTGCTTTGAGAGTAGAAGCACTTTCTTCTATAAAATGCTTTCTTGCAAGTAGTAATTTATATAATAGTTTCAGTGGGACTGAGCTTTTTGGAAACACAAAAGCTGGAAACATTCAACCTTTTTACCCTCCAGCCTACTATACCCTCTGGGAGGAAGTACCAGGAGGACAGCTGTCAGGTAATGTTTTTAAATTATAATTTCTCATCCTATAACCATCAAGTGTTTATCAACCATTTAAAACAACATTTTTTTCTAGTTCTGTTTATCATGCTCTAAGGACTTCATTGTTTTCTCTCTCTTTGAATGTGTTCTCGTACACTCTGGTCTCCCACGGCAACTTTTAAGCTTAATTTTTTGTGTGTGAATGCAGTTAGATGGTTTGTTGTTTATTCTAACACTGTGTACAATTCTGGAAGAACGCTTCACTTCTGTATAATTAAGTTCATAATGAACGGCAAGAAGAGGGTGGTGAGACATCCTGAAGAAAAACGAGCTTTCTGGCTTAGTCTGAAATTTACAGGATGCGAAATACAGTTCATGCATGCTCTCTCGATTTGCTAAATTATAATGCATTCATTCAATAGTGGAAAAAGCCTCAAGAGAGCACTGCATATTCTCATGACTTTTGAAGATGAGACTTAAAAATCTAATTAATGGTTTCATTAATAAAATACAAAATGTTATAGGCTGGTTAACTCACCTCCAGATATGCAAATGCCCCATCTTTGACAGGATTTGAAAGTTAAGCGTGCTTTACTCATTTTTATTTTTAGACAGAATAGGTTGGAAAAGCTATTTAGTATGACAGAGAAACACCATCTGAAATTTAAAAGCAAGTGCTTGTTTTAATACCTCCTTCTAATCCCAGTGGTTCTAGGTCCTTGTATATTAGAAACAAGAATCCATGTATATTAGGACAAGAATCCAAGTCCTAGATCTACCTGTGGAGATTCTAATGTACTTAATCTGGGATGAAGCTTTTTTTAAAAAGAAAACGCACATGGTTATTTAAAGTATGCAGTATTCAGGGCTCCTGGTCTGTCTCCTTAGGTCAGAGAGGAGCAAAACACAGAAGGAAAATAATACAGTGATAGTTTCCTGAATAATTAGCAACCTATTCTAAAATGAGTTATTTCTATACTAAGCATTCTGCCCCAGTATATGAAAACACAAATGCTTTTTTATCTGAAGCCTACACTGATGTGATAGAACTGAATGTGTATGGAATGTCAGAAGTCAGTTCATACCAACCTAAGTGCAAGCCACCCATTGTCCCCTCCATGGTCAGGAGAAGCAAAGATGTTGACCTGGGCTGAGGTCACAGTGGCTGAGCTGGATTTTATCCAGAAATGAGACACTCTAAGAGCCTACTGAATCAAGATGTAAGTATAGTTCCCAAATGAAAAGGGAGTCTCCAATAATAATAATACGAGGTGCAAAAGGCACCCTAGGCTCTGACTTGATATATGTAGAGTGGAAAATTAGATAGCTAGCTTGACTATCTTTAAGCACTTACTCCCAACATCTGTTGCCTCCTTTGGACTTCAGACATGTGAGACTGAGTTTAAGGTATTTTATTACATGGAAGAACTCTGCCATAAAAAAGGATATCTCTGTTTTAGGGAGCAAAATACAAATGGTCCCAATTGAAATGAGTAAGGAAAATCACCACTGGCTGGCTGGCTGGCTAGATGGATGGTTGGATGGGTGGGTGGCTGGGTGGGTGGGTGGATGAGTGGGTGGATAGATGGGTGGGTGGGTGGGTGGGTGGATGGATGGGTGGATGGATGGATGGATGGATGGGTGGGTGGGTGGGTGGATGGATGGATGGATGATTACATGGACAAATGGATGGATGAAGAGATGGATGGGTGGATGGATGGATGGATGGGTAAATGGGTGGATGGATGAATGGACAATGGATGGATGGATGCATGACCTTTTCACTAGTGCTAAAATGCCTAAATCTCCTTACAGCTTCTATGTGAATGCAGAGTTAGTAACTGAAAAATACAAAAGTGTGACTTCAAGTTACCTCACTTTAAGCTTGTCAGTACCATGATATCCTAAAGTCAATATGTATTTTAGGAAGACAAAGGGTTTGAAGGTCAAGCTCTCATATACTCCTACATAGCTCAAAAGAGAAGCCCAAAGGCTTACATTTACTAACAAAGCCAGCCTTCCTCAGATTCAGCAACATCACCATCTATCATTACCTGTGTGTGAAAGAAAGAAAGAAAGAAAGAAAGAAAGAAAGAAAGAAAGAAAGAAAGAAAGAAAGAAAGAAAAAGGGAAAGGGAAAGGAAAGGAGGAAAAGGAAGAAAATAAGATGCTTGAAAGGATAAAAATTTATGCAATGCTTAAGAGCAAAGGTAAAGGCAAAGAGAAAGAGAAAGCAAAAGTGCCCTTTGAGGCAACACTGACAAAGCCAGGCTGGAGGTGAGCCCGTGCTCTGCACTCTTTGGGAACTGTGGGAAGCAGCAAAGTGCCTGACAATAACACTGTTGCCTGATTCAGGCCTAGGATTCCACAAGGAAGAGAAAACTTCAGCCTCAGATAGCTGTGCCCTTGGCTGACTTTGAAACATGAGATGTAGATCATTTATTAGAGTCCTAGTTAAAGCACTTCTTGATGAAAACTAGAACCACACTGAGGAAATTCAATTTCAGAGAGAAGTTAGAAATGTTAAGACCTATAACATAGTCCATAGACAAAGGACAGCTATACTTTTTAAAAGCTTGAGGATATATTTTTAAATGCTATCTGTACTTGTTTAAAGGCAGCTATTTAGGCTGTTGTTTATACAAATTGTAGTGATTTCCCAAAATATAAATGAAGAGCAAAATAAAAGATAGGTAATAGGAAGTAAGGAGGAGAGAGATGTTTGCAAACAGGGAAGGTGCAAGGGAAAAGGAAGAGAGGGCAAAAGAGTGGAGATATTTTATGTCCACAAGGATGGAACAACTGCCGTAAAGCATCACAACCATTGGGTGCTGCGAACAGGTCCTAATTCAACATTAAAACTTGCAAATAAAACAAATATAGAAATGCCAATGACCTTAAACACTATTTTCTGTTAAATATATTAAACTAATTTTAGAGCTTATAATACTAAAGCTTGTTCCAATATTTAGAAAGACATATATCATGATTGCCTTCATTCTGGAGAATGCTGCATAAGTACATAAAAACTTATCAACAACCTAAGGACATAAGACAAATAGTTCTTAATGTACAGTTGTCTTTGAGCAAAGAAATAACCATAGGAGACAAAATGCCTTCAGTTTTTCAAGTGTAACTTCTTTCAAGTAATCATGAGTCACTTTCAGAGTATGTGAGATTGCATCAATAAACAGCTGGTTTAGATAGCCTTTCAAGTTTGGTGCTTACATTTAATTTAGCAATGTTTTTAGGAAAAACATTGTTTTATTGATATAATTATTTTATCTACCGTATTTACCTAAAAATTTATCCAGACATCTGCAAGAGGAAGCTAAAAACAATTCAAAAATTTTGTTGTTATTTTACCTTTACAACATTTCTTGAGCAAGAAAGGGAGAGAAAGAAACAGACACAGAGATAGAGAAAAAGGCGATTAATATACAGATATGGTGAATCTTTAGGGTTGTTTTAAGGTATTACAGTAAAAAGCACATTTGTAGTTTGTCCTCTTGTACGAATGGCTTTACCACATAGAGCACGATGAAAAACACAGTGAACACTGCAGACAAGCAGCACTCAAAGGAAAGACTGTCATGGAAAAAACCATGCGACTGTGTCCTCCTGCATCTTATTCATTAGATCTGGCTCCCAATGCCTTCTGGCTTTTCTCAAAGTCAAAATTCACTTGAAAGGTAAATGTTTTAAATCAATTCAGAGCATCCAGACAGCCACGGCAGGGGACTAAAGACACTCACAAAAGAGGACCTCCAGAAGTGCTTCCGAAAGCAACAAGAATGGTGGGACAAGTGTATTCAAGCAAGAGTTAGCACTTTAGAGGGGATGAATGGCAATGTGTCTTTTACCATTGTGAATGGTAAATTTTACTGTGAATTAGTAAATATACACAGTTACAAAGAAGAGAAATTGGGGTCACTTGCAAGAAAACAGATGAACTTTGCATTCATAATGCTAAGTCAAATAAATCAAATCCGGGGGATTAGTAGTTTCTGGTTTCTCTTGTACATTAAAGTTAAAGAATTTTACAGGGGCTGGGGAGATAGCTCAGGAGCTTAAGCAATTGTCTGTAAAGTGCAAGGTCCTGAGTTCAATCCTTGGTACCAAAAAAAAAATTTTAAAGCAAAATGAAAGATGATGGGAAATGGAGTTAGATTTGTTGGAAATGAGAAAACGATCTGGAGATGGAGAGCGGGGAAGGGAAAAGCATCAGGATATGACACCTGCACAAGCCAATACCCCACACTGGAGTGTATTCATTATATGTCACCAACATTCTGATCACAGAATTTTAAAAAACAAACATTTATTATATTGGAAGTTTTCTTTTTTTCACCTGGAAGTAGAATCCTAGTGCTCTAGAAGCATTGACCTGGCTTCAGAGAACCTTGCTCTTAAAAACATCTTCCTTTTGTTTGGCTTAATTCTGATTATTGTCAGTCTTCATGTACAGTTTAGGAAGCAGAAGGCTGTGAGGAAAACAGTATCCAAGAAGAAGGACATGACTGATTGGACTCTATGGGCCTCCAGCAGGCACCCCAGAGGAAGCTTTCTTGGGAATAAGTGCACCCAAATCATTGTCATCACATGTAAAATTAATATATTCCTCATTATGACATCTTCAAACTTTTTGTGCATATTTAGTAGAGTCTTCTGAGTCTCACTATGTAGATCTGACTCCTAGGGATTCTCCTGTTTTCAGCCTCCCAAGTGCTGGCATTACAGGCATGCACCACCAAGCCCAGTCTCAATCAACCTCTCAGTCTCAGTGTGCCTCAGGGGTGGGGCCAGCACAGCATGTCAGGGATCAAACCATACCCAGCCACCATACTCTGCCTAAACAGGCACCTTAGTCCACTAACTATTTGGCTGGCCCTTTATCTTTAAACTAAATATATCCCATAATTTAACTAGAGTTCTTTTTTCTTCCCCTGTAAAGTATATATATAAAATAGTGGCCCTTTGACAATAGACACTACATTAAAATGGAAACTCAGGGGCAAAGTTTGAAGAAAATAAATTAAACTTGGAGGGACATGCAGCCTAAGGAACCCAAGGAATTACTTGGTCCTATCACAGTGTACAGTGCTAACTAGAGGTCTCAACAACCTGAGCAAGCCGGGAAGATGGCTCAGTGGAATAAGCATTTCCCTGGCAAGCGCAAAGGCCTGAGTTCAATCCCCAGTTCTGCAAAAAAAAAAAAAAAAAAAAAAAAAAAAAAAAAAAAAAAAAAAAAAAAAAAAAAAAAAAAAAAAAAAAAAAAAAGAAAGGAAGGGACAAGAAATTAAAAAAAAAGAATAGAAGGGGAAAACAACCTGAGCAATGCCCAAGATGAATGGCCAGAGACTTGGAAGTACTTTTTTTTTCTAATGCCCTTCCTTTTTTGAAAGTATGTTACACATATAAGTTATTTAATATCATAGAATCATGTTGATAATTTCTGTTTTCAATCTGACTTTAGTCTTTGTTGTTGTTTTTTTCAGTATCATCAAATAATTTATTTGAGATCAGAATTAAAACAACATGGATGGTTGTGAAATTGTATTTATTCTAATATGTATTAGTTATACCACAAATCCATGACAAACTACCAGGTCAATTTCATATTATTTCTTCAAGCCTGAGGTTTGTCAATGACTTCAAATTTAGGATCTTCAAATTTGAAACTAGGGAATGTGTTCATGTCTGCTTTACCATACATTTGCTTAAGCTTAAAAAGCTCTCTCTCCATATCTTGCTGATATTCTGGGCCGATATCAACAGGTCCTCCAGAGGCTTATCTCTTAGACTTGTATTCTCTAATCTTGTCCACGAAGATTTTCTGTACAGGATCAAGCTCCTTGTTAAAGGCCACTGCTGAAGCACCAATGTTCCTTCGCAAGTGGATGGAGATCGCCGAAAAGAACAACAGGAAAACCTGAAGAGCCTCTGAAGAATCATGGTGATTCTATAGTACTTGCACTCAGTCCCGAGCTCCCAGGGCCTGTGCTGCCGACACCGTTCTTGACTTTAATCTTTGGGGAATATTTCTTTTCCTCATTCACTTGACTGTCACATACACACACACACACACACACACACACACACACATGCACGCACACATGCACATGCAAATACACCCTACTTTGAACCCTGAGTGATCCATGATCTCTAAATAATCTGCCCTTGGTTTGAGGGAACCACGACTTTATTCCAACCAATAGGACATAAGATATAGTAAAGGTGATGGGACAGAATGTCACTCCTACAATTGCATCTTATTCCATCTTGCGAGGTGTTGATGAAAAGTACCATGTGACAAGGTACTGCCAGTGGCCTCTGGATGCTGGCCACTCTACAGGCAGAGAGAGCCTTCAGCCCCGCAGCTGCAAGGGAAGGAATTCTACCAACAATGAGATGAGAGCGGCTCTGGGTCCTGAAGGAAACCTAGGCCTGCCAACGCTGACTGCAGCTTTATGCGATCCTGGGCAGAGCTTCAACAAATGTGTGCCTGGACACCAGGCCCAGGAATAAATGGAAGAAATAATGTGCATGGAAACTTCTAAATGTGTGCCAATTTCCTGCATAAGAAAGCAAATGTGTTCTCATTGTCCTGTTTCTTCTTCCTTCACCATCCTCATCACCACCCACTCAACAGGTGACAGTGTTTCTGACAATAAAATTACAAGCATTTGTAAAATACACATACATTTAGAGTGAGGGGTCTTATATTTCAAAACTTGGACTTTATACAGTATCAGCAGGTTGCCTCTCACACTTATCAACACCTCCTGGGTATCCCTCTGAGCTCCCTGCTAAGGCTTTAATTAGTCTTTTTAATGTCTACGAAATATTCTGTGATGTTCATTTTTGTTCCCAACTCTTTGCCACCACCAACAATGCTACAGCCAACTTTCTACACACAATCTTCATTGGTGCAATTGCTTCTACTGCTTAGTTTCCCAAGAGTGGAACTATGACAGCAAAGGGTGTCATGCATTTGTGTCCTCCACTGGACATTACTAAATTACTTTGCAAAAAAAAACATACAGGAATTTCTATTTTTGTTTGCTACCTCTAAAAATATCCTTGCCTGCTCTTACCTCAGCAGAAAGTATTGCCTTCTTTCTTTTTTCATTTTGATCAATCTGAGAGGCATAGTTTAATTTGCATTTGCCTACCTAGAAGGAGTTAGATCTCTTTTGGTTTAGCTCTTCTAAAGTTTACCTATTTCATATTTTACACATTTTTAATAAAATTATCCCTTTGTTGGTTTGTAAGAACTGTTTGTGTATTGCAAATATTAATCTTCTTTCTATGCTCAAAAGACTTCTTCCAAACCTATTGCCTTATCTAGTCCCCTAGTTTGGATATGTGGTCTTGTAGAATTTTTCTCTTGTGGCACTTGTGGTTGTTGTTACATTTAATTTTTAACCCGTCCAAAATTTGTCCACAGGCAATGATACAATGTTTTCCTGATAGATTCTTTTCCATGTTATGGAAAACAGTTCTGATTCCAGTTTCACATTGATTCAAATACAGTAAATTACAGCATGGTCTCATCTGGTGAGGAAAATGCTCTTATAATGCTCTGTTCAAAAACATTTTACTTCATTTCAGGTGTTTATTCCTACATAAAAGCTTTAAGAGGCTTCATCAGATTGAAAAAGCATAACTCATTGAGCATTTTCATTCAAAATGAAAATGGGATCATTTTCATACCATCAGTTAGAGAACTTAAATTATTATGTTAATTCTTTTTACCCCCAAATTTCTACCAGCCGTTTATTGTATGTTATATTCTTCAATACAAACC
The DNA here is from genome assembly GCA_004027165.1 of Ctenomys sociabilis. Classification (NCBI taxonomy): domain Eukaryota; kingdom Metazoa; phylum Chordata; class Mammalia; order Rodentia; family Ctenomyidae; genus Ctenomys; species Ctenomys sociabilis. The sequence goes on from PVKA01017656.1 coordinate 33,404, forward strand.
CAATACAGAATCAAAGGACTTATTAGATAGAACACAGGGATCCTAAGCTACCCACATTTTCTCCTTTCCCTTCTATTTAATATTTGTTGAGAGTTTAGCTCCTGCCTTAGAGTTCTCCATTGAAACTGAGCTAAAAAATAGAATTATAAATGGAAATAATGATGAAAAATAGATATTTACTGAAAAGCATTGACTGACAAAATGAGGGAAAGCCTTACAATCTGCTGTCTATAATGATGATGTATGAAAAGAAGTGTAATTTGAAGCCTTCACAGCTGGAGAAGCAGTGGTGTAGACCCAGGCCAGTGTGACAAAAGCCAGGACAGCAGGACACCAAGGACAGGAGAAGACACAGGTCCAGCTCATGTACCAGCCAGAGAGGGGGCAAATCCAACACCGCTCCACCTTCTTGTGGTATCCACACTGGGCTGCACAGGACCTTCTGCTTTACTCAGTTCACCAGTTCAAACCCTGACCTCTTCGGGAAAAAGGAAGGTGAAGATTCTCTGGGTGTCTCTAGGTTCATCCAGTTGCAAAGCACTTACACATCACAAGAGCTGCATATTTGGGAATTCACTCTAACAAAATTTAACATCATTACAAGTTAATTGTGGTGGAACACACCTGTAATCCTGGCACTCAGAAGGCTGAGGCAGGAGGATCATTGTGAGTTACAAAGTGAGCTCAAGGCCAGCCTGAACTGCATAGTAAGACCCTGTCTCAAGAAGACAACAACAACAAAGTTAATTGTGTGCAAAGGTAAAGAAAAGCTTTTGTTGCAATTTATTTTTCTTCCTCTCGGGCAAGATTTTCACAGAGAAAGCTATGTTTCTTTTAAATATAATGTCAGGAAATTGTCAAAATATATATTGTGCTGCTCTTCAAAACATCTTTTATGGTTTTTATGCTTTAAGTTTTTTCTGTTTTTATGGGGTTTTTTATTTATTTTTTTTTATTGAAGAACAAATAGCAATGAGAGGGCCGGGCAGATGGCTCAGTGAAATAAGGGCTTCCCTTGCAATGAGACAGTTTTAAGACAAATTAACAGGACAGATTTGATCAATTAATATATTGCTAACTGTTTTCATAATGTTTTGGTATCGTACAAGGTGCATACATGATATTATACTTACAGACATTATTATAGCAGATGTCTCTAATCAGTGAATTAAGAGAGTGTAGCTGTTTACTTTTCTTATTTTTTTGTAGCTGAATTATATCACAGATTCAATAATTAATACTTTCTACCTTGCTATCTTCCTAGTGGTTGTCCATAGTACTAGAAGCTGACATACTATCTTGTCCAACCACTATTAGTGCAAATCTTGCTTCTCATAGAATTATGCAGAAGCACTGCATATTTTTCCTAACTGTACTGTTTATACACACATCATGGTTCTTCCTTTGTATCCCCCTTTTTTTGTCTAGACCTGTCAAAAATGGCCACTCCATTGTCATTAAACTAATTTAGGTGCCTGAACTCGGCAACACAATCCAACACAATCCAGCATTCCACAATAATAGTGAGTTATCTGAAGAAGTTGTCTACCATACCCATTTCCAGCTCAACTTATTATTATGGCCCCGCAGTGTATACCTCATTTTTATACTTTTCTGCTGGATGGTTAAGACCTAGATAGAGCAAGACCTATATACCAACACATGTACTTTTTGTTTCTTATGAGGTCAGCTCAGGGTTTATCTTGTAGTCCTGTACCTTACTCTGAAGATCCTTTGTCTGTGTCATCCATGTGGATGAGTCACGGCCAATGCTTGACCAGTTTGCTCTCTGAGAGAGCCTGAGAGAAAGTTTTCTCTCCATGTAACTCTCCCCAGGCACACTATAGATCATCAATCTCTTTCCTCTGTGTGTTTTTATGTTTTAAAGAACACAGAATTAATGTGAAATAGCAATAATTACACAGCAATAATTACTATTTGCTTTAGGATGTTCCATTAATGGGAGTGTTATTTATCAAATTAGTGGAATTGGATACACGGTTACTAAATTATAGTGATTGTTTTCTTATTTTTTCTTATCTATTTTAAACAACTTTTACAGCACCTTACTCTCTTTCCAATGGAAGTATATAATGAGGAGGTTAATCAGGAGATGGGAAAGAAATTTTTACAATAGTACATAGAGAAAGGAGAGAAATTTCTTTTCCAGGCAAATATTTCATGAGACTTCAAATAAAAAAATAATAATAATACAGTACATTTCTGTTCACTGTGCTACTATTGAAAATATAATTTTAAATTAAATATTGATTTATAGCCAGACCACTTTTATTGTTGCAGCTAAACAAAATCAATATAGTCTCTACTATCAACTTCACAAGACTTAGCATTCAGCTGAGGAAGTGAAACAAAAACTACAAACTTAAATCTTCTTTTTTGAACCACCTGACAATGAATTCAAACATGAATGCATAATATTTTCCTTTTCATTTTTAATTATCTTCCTAGCCCTCTCATCACTTTTTCTCTCCCTCTAGCTAGAGATACTTCTATTAGATATCACAAAAAGGATGCTTTTTTGCTGCCTTGAAAATCTTATCTCCTTCTTCTTTCCTCCACAACTCCCATACTAAAATTCTCTGGTTTTACAAAGGTAATAAACAATTTCATGTGTCTTCATAAGTGAAAACAAATTGAATGCAACACACAGTTATTAATAACTGTCCAAATTAATTTTAAAAGATTATTATCGTACCAACACAGACACTTGCCTCGACCTCCTTGAGTAAAAGAACCAAGTTCATGATGCTACAAAACGAAGTCAAATTAGGACTCCTAGAAGATACCGGGGCTGCTTGGTCTCCTCTTCACAATTGATATTTGGGGACTTCCTTTCAAATCATGGTATATTACAAATAAAAATGTGTGTGCATTTGCTCCAGCAAAAATAAAGTCCATGATGCGTACACTTAGAGACTGGGAGCTCAGAGTGACCACAGGTGAGCGTAGCATGGGCCAGCAGTTCAACTTGAGACAAAGACTCAGTTACCTGGGTCGACAATAAGACTACGGTGGCATGGAATTAAGGGTTAGATCCAAAGTGTCCACTAAGAGCGTCCTGTGTGTGGAGGATGACTGTGCCACTGGGGCACCATATCCATCAGTGCTCTTGCCCATGGATGGGTTCAGCAGCTAACCGCGCTCTTAGGAGGTGCAGCCCGGTTGGAGATGGACCACTGGGGACATGAAAGGTACTCTCTCTCTCTCTCTCTCTCTCTCTCTCTCTCTCTCTCTCTCTCTCTCTGCCTCTGTCTCTCCCTCCCTCCCTCTCTCTTTCTCTCTCTCTCTCTCTCTCTCTCTGTCTCTCTCTCGCTCTCTCTGTTTCTCTCTCTCTTCCCCCTCCCCCTCACTTCCTGGTTGCCATGCAGTGTATAGTTTTCCTCCACTCTGCCCTTCACCATGCCGCTTCTGCCTTCCAGCTAGGCAGCCATGGGCAGAAAACGTCAACCAAACTAAACCTCTCAGGTTGACCAGATAGGTCAGCAGACTAAAACGCCTGCTTATATAGGTGCAGGGACCAGGGTTCGATCCCCAGTATGCCAAGCTGGCCCTGTGCCCAGGGGCACGCTGAGATAGCAACTGAGACAAGGCATGGTGGTGCGTGCCTGTAATCCCAGCACTTACGAGGCTGAAAACAGGAGGATCTCTATGAGTCCGATCTGTGTAGTGAGACCCTGTACTAAAAATACACTAAAAAATAAATAAATAATGAAAAGAAATAAACCTCTCCTCCGTTGGGTGCTTTGTCTTGCTGGTGAAAGTGACTAGCACACATGGGTAATTTTGAAAACCAAAATAGTTTTGGCTGTGTAAACAGACTTTTCTCATCTGCTTCTGTATTAACAAGGTACACCATGTCCGTTCTGCCCAACTGCTGTTTGTGATCTTATTTCCTACCGGCATTGTTCTCCAGGACTATTACCAGTCTGTCATTTACACTTAGCCTGAAAATTCATTCACATGGAAATAGAAATGACTGATATTCTGTCCAGTTATTTGCATTTTGAATATTGTTAATATGGGCCTGAAGGGCTTCTGTCATTCTAAAGGCAGCCACGAGGAAAGGAAGAACAGTGTTAACGTCTGACGTGAATTTCTTCCAGCAGGAATGAGAAGACTGTGCCTTCTGGCCCACAGCTTTCAAATCTGTTCCTGCTTTTTGCTTCATCATGCCCCTATTTCAGGTATTTGAAATGTCATTTAATATTTAAATGATTCAATATTTCTAATCTTTTTGCCTGTATCCTAAAAAAAGTTTGTATTTTTTTTAAAAATCTTCTACCTATCTCACAAAACTTAGATCTACATGGATTGACCAAAAGGACAGCAATTCAGCCTCAGCAGAAGTCTTATCTGATACATCAGCTCTGGCTAATTGATCAGCTAATCAAAAGTAAGTATAAAGTGGTGAGCCATGCCGAAGTATCACACACGTTCTATAAACATTCTGTCTGAATCTATGCTAATGTGTATCAACTAGGTTTTTTTTTTTTCCTATGAAGCCCAAACCTCTCTTGAGTCTACCAACCATAGCTCTACCAAAAAGCTTTTCCTGATGTCTTGTATGAAACACACTCACTCTACAGTCTCATGTTTCCAATTTTCATTTCCTAGTATGAAAACATACCTTAGAAATACAGCTTCTCAGAGCAATGCGGATCGGGTATTCTCTTTACCTTGCAATGCTTTCTGATGTCTTACTAACATCTCATCTGACAGCATTCTGTGGTTTTGGAATTGGGACTGGAACTCAGGACCTCATGCTTGCCAGGCAGACTCTGTGGACTGAGCTGCGTCCCCAGCCCCCACAGTATTCTTAAGTGACCTTTGCAAATGAGTCTTTCCAAAACGTTCAGTTCATTATCAGAGACGCCACCACTTTCTCTTTACTTTTGTCAGTGTATGCAAGGCTTAATTAAAAGTATGCTCCTTTCATTACCAGAAAAAACCCTGTCATAATAACAAGCGTGGAGACAAAGAATATAGCTGTGTGTGGAGGAGCAGAATCCAAGGGGGAAGGAACCCTCGCCATTCACTCTCAGTTCACGCTGCACTTTGAGAACCTGGCTGAGAACTTGCCATGCCTGGTTTATCTGGGAGGCGGACAATGGAGGTAGGTGGAAGCAGCCTTTACTCAACACCGCATGTACCGGGTTCTCAGCAGCATCACCCAATAGAGACTGAGCTCAACCCTAAAGCACTCTAACGCATCTTCTGCGAAAGAAATCAAAATGGACAGGATGTACTACAGCCCTCTCCTGAGCTTTTACTACACCAAGGTGGTAACACTGGAAATGAAAAATAGCCCTAGGAGCAAAATACACTAGAGGATGCATGGAGCTGAAATAAACCAAAGTAAGTGGAGTCTTGCTTCGCTGGAAGAGGTTTACAACTTCTAAGAGGAAGCCATTCCTACTGACATTTCCTGAGACAGTAAGCTCGCAGGTGTCACCATTATTCACGTGATAACATTAACCTCGCCTTGAAATTTGAAACCTTCAGTAGCATTTTGTGGCACTCAGGGAGAAAAACAACTTTCTCATGTAAAGACCTATGGAAAACATTACAAGGGTATTTGATGACATGCAAATAAATTATTTTAACAGCAGCAACAGATATTAGAGTGATCAGCATTCACACTGAATATGACGCATTCAGCTTTAGTCAGACCTTAATTGCTGCATTCAGCTTAATGATTGGAACCTGTTCCAGAAATATTGCAAGCAGGTACAAAATGAGAGCTAGTATAAAATGCCATTCTCCGAGAAAATAAACTCCCTTGCAACTACTATATGGAGTATTATGTAATTAATAGGATCTCAATAGTATAATCTGAGTTTTAATATCATAGAACAACAAGACACTTGCCTACACCCTTAGTTACAGAAACCTGTGTTCCTATTCTGATTGTGGGAAGGGGGAGCTAGATTCACAGTAACTGGATTTTTTTAAAGCCAGTTTTCAAAATTCAATTAATATAAATTTTTCTAATGTTTAGACTTTAGGAGGTTTTGGCAGAGGGGCTTTGTTTTATTTTGTTTCTTCAGTGCTAGAAATTGAACCCACAGCCCTTGCATGCTAGGCAAATTCTCTACCACTGAGCTACTTCCCCAGTCACCAATGTGTTTGTGTTCTGTGTATCCAGTATATAAATAGGCAAGTCACACAGTTCAAAAACAAGTAAGTTCAAAAAGATAATCAGGCAAGACTTTTCCCAGGGATGCCCCAAACGGCCCAGCTCCAAACCGCTCTCCTCCCAGAAACAACTGGGTATTTATCTGGGGGTTACCAACTTTTACCTTCTTGCTTTGAGACAGCAGCTTAGTAGTATTCTGGGTTCTATGTTATTTACACTGGCTATTTCTTTATCCACATACCACTTCTCTGTTAAATTGTTGAGGTGGAAGAAAGGAGCCAGGAAGATAGCTCAGGAGCACAAGCATGGGCCTGGCAAGTGCAAGGTCTTAAATTCACAGATAGATAGATAGATGATAGATAGATAGATAGATAGATAGATAGATAGATAGATAGATAGATAGATAGATAGATAGATAGATAGATAGATAAACTTTTGAGACATAGCATGTTTTAATATTTTAAAAAATCTACCTATAACCTCATAGTAGTTTCCTTCCCCTTTTAAAGTTTTTCTTAATATTCTTGTTTGTACATTATTTTTAGATAAATTCCATACCCTTGTGCTTGCCGAGCAAGTGCTTATTCTACTGAGCCATCTCCCTGGCCCCACAGTTTTTCTCGTTTAAGTATACTTGGCATTCTTGGGCAGGGCAAGGTAGTGTACACCTATAGTCTCAGCTTTCCTGGAGGCAGGGCCCAGAGGACGGCAAGTTCAAGGTCAGCCTGATAATTTAATGAGACTCCACCTCAAAGTAAAGAAATAGAAAGGGTTGTGGGTGCCGCTCAGGAGACAGTGCCTGCCTAGTATGCACAAGACCTGCATTCAAATAAATCAGTCAATAGATAAATGCCATTCTTACTGGATAATTTAAATTTCTAAATTACCTCATAGAGAATTAATAATTTTATTACCTTGAATACACAAAAATCTACATGTATTAGTTGGTTAATTCATATTCTTTTTGTTATTTTTATTCTCTATGCTCCTTACCATATTCACTGTATTCTGTACTCACTGTATTCACCATCTTATTCTCTTTATATTTTCTTTTAATTTCTGTAATGACTACTTTTTTATTTCCATCACGTGTTATCAGTTCCTCTGGCTGCATTTGTCATAGCTCACTTTGGTGTGCATATTCTTCTTCCTCTTATGTCTGCCTCCTGGATTTCCTTTAAAGAAGTAGCTGTCTCAGTCAGCATTTTGATTTGAAATCCATGGCATAGTATTGCATCTCAGGTTGTTTTTTGTTGCTGTTGTTTTGTTTTTGTTTTTGCATTTTATGGAAGGGTTCACAGGGTGTTCAGGGTCTCACTTCTAGACTGGACTCATGGTGATGTGCCTGTCTACAGCCTCCCAAGAGCTGGGATTATAGGTCCATGCCACCACGCCCAGCCTCAGTTGCCATGTCAGAGCACACCAGGAGTGAGGTCACCACGGTAGGCCCAGGGATCAGACCCTTGACCCCCTGCTTGCAGGTGCTTTAATCCACTGATCTATTTGGCCATCCCTTCTCAGTTTTAATCTGCTCTGCATTACAGGGTAGATGGTGGACTCTGAGTTCTAATGATCTTTTCTTCTAATCTTATGCTCTGTATTAACCTCTCTGATGTCCATTTTTCATTCTTCTTTTTTTTTTTTGGTGGAGCCAGGGATTGAACTCAGGCCCTTGGGCATACCAGGAAAGCTCTTATTCCACTGAGCCATCTGCCTGGCCCTCTATTTCTCATTCTTCACTATTAATGCAGTTATATTTTTCTCACCTGACAATTTGTAGAAAGTTCCTACCAAAGTATAAGACTGAGAAGACAGCAGTTTCTCAGGTTCTCTGCATTTCAAAACCTGAAGGAGTATCTTTTCCTGTTACCACAGAGACAAGCTGCTTCCTACAAATACGACTTGCCTAGATCTTTGAGGGTTTCCAACTCTCAGGATGAATGGAACCAGATGAGGTTTAGGGAAGTTTCTACCACCAGCTCTTGTTATGAAATGCCGTGCTTTAATCATCTCTGGACTGATTTTAGGCTCTCCTCTTTCTCCCTCTTCCCTCTCTTGTCTCCCCTCCTCTCTCTCTCGCCTCCACTTTATGTAGAGACCCTTTTTTTCCCAAGCTTGTCCTTCATTTCGGAGGTAAATTTGGTTGATGTTTTCTGAGATCAGTCACTGAACTATTTATCACAGTTCTCCCAGAGTGAGAGAAAATTATTTCTTATTCCCATTTATTGGCACAAGGCCAATGCTCAAACCCAAGTGCATTTTGCAGCCTTGCTATGATAAGGAGTCCGCTCGGGGAGGGGGGGTGGACTTCATCTATATCCAACAAAGGTAGAATTTGCTGAAGTTTTTTTCTTTAATTCTGTCTTCTACTTCTGGGAAATTTCTGGAGAAAATGAGCACAATCCTATTCAAATGAAATACCACAGTTATAAAACTGCTAACTATAAGAAAATGCTAAATATAAGGATTAAGATGTTAGCATCAGATTCTGAATTTTCTTGCCAGAGCTACATGGTCTTATTCCAATCTTGAGTCAAATCTGAGCAAATATAAGCCGAGAGAAAGCCTCCAAAACAATCAGTCAGTGTACTTCCAAAGTGTCAAGGTCATAGAAGAAAAGATCAAAGAGCTATCGTACACTGGATGAAAAGGAGACATAGAAACCAAATATGCCATTTAATACTACATAAAATTCTGAAGAAAAGAAGGCACGTTAGTGGGGAACTCAGTAAAATTCTAATGGACTCTCTAAACTGAATTAATAATATAGTGCTATTAGCTTCATGTTTTTCATAATTATATTATGGGCATGAAAGATATTAAGATCAGAGAAGCAGGATGAAGGCAATAAAGGGGCATTAACAAATTTTTTCTGTAAGTCTCAAACTAAAAAGTTAAAATAAAAATCCAATCATACAGAAAAAAATTTTAAACCTGAATGTCACACAAAGGCAACAGAAGTGGGGAAGAACCCAGGAACTTTATTCTCAGCCAAAAATAAGAATGAATGATATTCCAAAAATATCACTTTACCAAAGCAGCTAAAATCATGACAAAGTGACAAAATTGCACATTAGGAGGGCAGTATGGAAAGGAAGGAGTGGGCTGCCAGCCTGGCTCTCCCATGAGGTAGGGGGTCGCTGAGCTGCCAGAGGCACCACCTTTCCATATGTCCAGGTTTCAGAGCCTCAAGAGGCTGAGACAGGAGAATCACAAGTTAAAGAACAGCCTGGGAAATGTTGCAAGACCTTGTGTCCAAATAAAAGAAGTAGGAATATTGAATCATGGTAGAATTCACAAAGCACGAGGCCAGGGGCTGGGGAGATAGCTCAATCGAATAAGCACTTGCCTGGCGAGCACAAAGGCCTGTTACACAAAAATAAATAAATAAAGCACAAGGCCAGCTGAAAAACAAACAAAAATTGCGAAGATTTTAGAACACAAGAGAAAAAGAAAGGAACTGAATAAACACAAGTCTCTTAATGAAATAACCTCTAGCAAAACTACTTGAAATTCCACTAAGGAGAGCTAGAAAATGCCAGGAAAACACTATAAGGACTCTGCAAAAGCAATGTCAGGAAAAGAGCCTAAGATGACATTTGGAGGACCTGGCAGCATAGCTCAGACACAAAACTTGGGAGGAGAAACCATAGAGAAAGTCACAGAAACTTACCATGTGAGGAGCATGCATCACAAATAGAAAAATTTGGGCCGGGGATATAGCTCAGTAGGATAAGTGCCTGCCTGACAAGTGCAAAGGCCTGAGTTCAGTACCCGGTTCTACCAAAAAAAAAAAAGAAAGAAAAATTTCAGTTGAACATTTTGCCATGTTATGGTCTCAATAGAGCAATTGTCTCTATGAGTTCAAAGTAGAGGCCTGCAGCCCATGGACTCCAAACACAGATGTAGCTTAAAGTCCCCCTAAGCCATGAGCAACCCACAAAGATGATGCTGACCAGGACTCAGGAAAGAAGAGGAAGATACACACAGATGCATCCCAGAAAGGAAATGAACATGAAGACTAAACCATGAGAGAGTTATAGTAGCAGATGCTGGGCTATTTTTAGACTTGAAAAAAAGTAAATGGCATTCAAATTAAATTCAAAACAGAAAATATTAGCTACAGAGGATGGGCAAAGGAGATACAGCAGACATACAACTGGAGACCTGAGTGAATAAGCAAAGGGGGATAGAACAGATATTTTAAGATGCACTAAGTCATAAATATATACACACACATATATATATTACAGGGCAAGCCAGATAGCTCAGCAGACTAAAGCAGCCTCTTAGGCAGGCTCAAGGATCAGGGTTCAATGCCTGGCATGCTGTGCCAGCCCTGCCCCTGGGGCCAAGTGAGACAATGATTGAGTGATTGAGACTGAGCCTATAATCCCAGCATTTGGGAGGCTGAAAGCAGGAAGATCACTATGGTTCATATCTGTGTAGTGAGACCCTGTAGACCTTGTACTAAATACATTTTAAAAAAAGAAATTACATATGAAAAGAATGCATTATTCAGGAAAAATTAAACCAGAAATCTCAACAATATGGTCTTTCCTTGCTTAGAAGAATTAAAAAGGAAAAAATAAGGCAGATTTGGTAGAACATGACTGTAATCCCCACGCTTGGGAGGCTAAGGCAAGAGGATTATTATGAGTTCAAGGCCAGCCTGAGCTACATAGTTTATTCAAGGACAACCTGAACTATACAGACCCTATCTCAAAACTTTTGTTTAGGGCCAGCAAGATAGCTCAGTGAGCTAAAGCGCCTGCTTAGGCAAGCTCAGGCAATGCACAGGGATAGCGGTTCAATCCCCCAGGCCCACATGCCATGCCAGCCCCCACCCCTAGGGTGAGCTGAACCAGCCACATAAATAAATAAATAAATAAATAAATAAATAAATAAATAAATAAATAAATATTGTTTGTTTGTTTGTTTGTTTGTTTTAAAAAAGGAAAAAGTAATTTATGAAGTCCAGCAAAGAGTTCAGATAATGTGAGAGGGGAGATCAGGTTGGATTCACATTTCTCCGCATCGCCCTGCAAAACTTGAAGACAACAGAGTAATACCTACAAGGTACACAAGGAAACAAAGTGTACATTCAGGATTATGTGTCTGGCATGCTGTCATTCAAGTGTGAAGTTTTATACAACCCATTTCGAAAATAAAAGGACTCAGAAGCAGGAATCCAAGTTTGATCCCTGGTGAAGAAGGAGGAGGAGGAGGGGGAGGAGGAGGGAAAAGAAGAAGGGGAGAAGGGGAGGGAAGGAAGGGGGAGGAAGGGCAGGAAGGAGGAAGAGGGGGAGGATGAAGGGGAGGGAAGGAGAAGAAGAAGAAAAGAAGTAGAAGAGGAAGAGGAGGAAGAAGAAGAAATACTATGATTCAGGGAATATCTTCTTTTTTTGTTTGTTTGTTTGTTTGTTTGTTTTTTTCCAGTACTAGAGCAATTGTCTTTTTTTTCCATTTATTTTTATTTTATTAAAATACAAATGTCAATCAGACAGTTTCAAAACACTTTAGCCATACAGAGTCGATGAATTAATACATAGCAAACTGTTTTCATAATGTTTTGGTATTGTACAAGGTGCATACATGATATTATATTTACAGATTTTTTATAGCTGAAATTATACCAAAAATTCAATAATTATTTACCTAGTGGATGACCATAGCACTAAAAGCCGACATAATATCCTGTCCAACCACCATTAGTGCAGATCTTGCCTCTCATAGAATTATGTAGAAGCACAGCGTTATCTATCCCAACTGTACTGTCTATACACACACATCATGATTTTTTCTTCCTACAACCCTTCCTTTGTCTACACCTGTCTAAAGTGGGCACTCCATTGACATTCAACTACCTTAGGT